>JACCGJ010023742.1:0-18092 GCA_013407085.1 Atriophallophorus winterbourni | reverse complement strand
TCAATCAAGCATCACCGTTTGGCTGTCCTCTAATCACTTGGGATACTTAATGAAAAATTATATGTCTTCAAAATTTATTCATTTCCGCTTCAAATGAATTGATTTGTACAAGCTCAACTTATTTGGGATGCAAAAAGAAAATTACGGTGCCCCCATTCGCATTTTTACCTAATTGAATTCCCGATATATATTTTCTTCCAAATACCTTACTATATAGAAGGAATTCTTACTTTACTAATATTTCTCAATTGAATGAATGTAGTGTAAGATCGTCATATCCTCACTAAATGCTGTCTCTTTAACTTACACGTGTAATTTCAAATTATGCATTTATGAATAGGTGTATGATCGACAACCGATAATTATAAGACCAGAATTTTACAAGAAATTCATGATCTGTTGAATGTTTTTTTATTAGAATTATTGACATTTGCATGTACTTCCGTCACACACACCACGACCGATTTCTTGCATGCAAATAAGCTTTTAAATTCATGGCCATGGGTTTAAAGTCTGTCCACATGAGTGTGGGCTCTTGTGATTGAACAGGCTGGTCGTACCGACCCTATCTAACAGTGGCATACGAGCACAACTTGTTTGCTATTCTTCCACTGTTTCAAGTGCATGCATATCCTGATCCTACTGTCCATACATGATGAGCGCAAACAGCACTAAACTGGTCGTGCATTGTGTGTGTGACGTAAATTCATGCAAATTTGCTCTTTTTTATTGACACACCATGTTTGTTATTAGTAAGCTAATAATGCGTTCGAATCCCCCTAAATCGATAATGTTAACACCAAGCTTTTGACACGGAGTATTTGTCAAATCATTTTAAAGAAATTAAGTATTTCCAAAGTGTGAATAGATTCGATCGACTTACATAACAAAATGTAGAATAAATGGACACAAACGTTCACGTTTACTGATAAAACGATACAAATGGCTAGATCTCAAACAACACACTGTTTGCCAGATGAGTTTTATAATTCCAATCTCACTGCTATGAGTGATAACCATTAGTATTAATCCACGATATTTCGTTTATTTTCGCACGTTAAAATCCATTTTTTCCTTTTTTATATAACATGAAGCATTACAGCTAAATCTGATCAAGATCGAATGCTATCTACTAAAATGTGTTTCCTGTCTGTTTCAGGATAAATCATTAGGAACAAAAATGTTGTGGCTGAATGCTAGCCTATACTGCTTGTTCATTATTCCAACCAAAGTTCGTTAATAGCAACATCTATTTTACCGAATGGACCAGTTGCCACCAATCTAAAATCGGTGGTTTATATGTTGCTCGTGCAAAGTTTATGGTAATAAAATACATTCGAACGATGATGCTCATTCGTATGCATGTTCATCACACACACCCTACGACCAGTTTCCTTCTGTTTGCACTCATCATGTAAGAACAGTAGAATAAAGACTTGAAGAATGGTAAACAAATTTCGCATTTATGCCTCTGTTGGATAAGGCTGGTACGACCAACATGTCCAATTATATGTGCCCAAACACGTGTAAATAGGGTTTTATCCCATGTTCATGGAAAAAATGTTAATTTACAAGCATTTCCATCACACATATATATCACAACCGATTTCATGCTGTTTGCATTCCATTATATGTTTTCCTTACTCAAATTTTCCTTCAATCTAAAATAATTATATATAGTGTTGATACTTAATTATTTATATTTATTGCAATTTCAGCTCTCATTCCTCGTGGTAATCTAGTGACAAAATTGGATGGTCAACCCTTGAGAAATCTTATTTAAGAAGATATTACCGGAACAAAATTGGTGTTTATTGGATTACGGCAAACATTCTCAGGAGCCTCCAAAAGAGTTTAAATATCTTGTACACTGTCAGCATACACCAAGCTGTGTATTACGCTTGTAATTCACATAGTATCCGATGATATCACAATCAATTGTAAAATTCTACAATAATGACATTATCGTTAACCGTGAAAATTTTGATGATCTAATTGACGTTGTTATCCATATTGAATACGTTAAAAATATTTTGATGCGAGATTAATATAACTATATTATACGATTTTGCAAATGTGTCAGTCCTTTTGTGTTTTTGCAGTGCGATGGTACGTCAATTAACTGAACGATTGCCTGAAATACCATAGTCACAAAATTGATTGACCACAAACAATTTTGTGAGTATGATGCGACGACCAGCAAGGGATTAGTTAATACCTTGACTGGGAACTACAAAGTTTCATGTGTTTTATAACCAGGGTTATGAGATCTCAAAGTGATTAAGGGCATACCCGTTCAATTTTTGAAGCATGCTTCAGTTTTACACTAAATGTTATTATTGTTCTCATTCGAGTATTCGGAAAGGTACTCGAGATGATTTGTTGTGGAATCATATAAAATGAGCGTATTTATTATTCTTTCCGGAAATCGCTCTCCTAATTCTACATTCTCAGTACAAAACATGCTCAATAATAAATTATTTTTGTTACTAACGTCTTGTCAGCACGAATTATTAATTCTCATAACTACTATCACCTATCCTGCAGACATGTCTTACAGTTACATCACCGTAAACACAATTTATTGCGTGATAACCAATTGATTGCAAAACAATTTGTTATATTCTAGCGATACGTGAGACCATAGGTACTTCAAATGTGTTTAGATGCGATTTAGATAAAATATTAAAAATTCAAAAATGCGTATCAACAAAGTATTCAATATGTTTATCGTTCCAAGTTCATTCAGGACGAAAATAACGGAGAATAAATGTAAAAATGTCTCTAAAATCAATAATTTGCAGTAGCTAGATAACTGTAATTGTATAACTGTAGGTATAATATATTTATAACTTTTTGACGTAAAAAATTGAACTAGTTATACAGAAATACAGAATTTGATGTTTTTTGTCACGTATTCACATGTGATGAGAAAATCAAGGAAGGCTGAATAAAACAAGTGCTGGAAATATTCTAATACCGCAGTTTATTCAAATTCAACAAAGAGCTGCCTTTTCTTTAATTAACATTGGCAACATTGATTTTCCGAGCATCTGCTCTTCCAGAGTTTTTAGCAAAACTACATCGTGTATAATTATAGTCTCAATACAAATGCGTTTATTTATCATTGTTTTTCACGCTTATGGTTTAGAGCAAAATGCGGAACATGGAACGGAATGTGCGTGATGAGATATTTCTTTTATTTTGATCACAATAAATCGTATATTCCTGAGACGCGAGATATTATAAATGTATTCTTTTTGAAATATACCTCAATGCGATGTGTATAAAGTAGATTCAGTATACACTTCATAAAATGTTTAGTATTACACAAAAGTATTACGATGAAATATGATAAAATTGGATTTAGAAGCATGTACCTCTAGATCTTTGGAGTCCGTCTTTATTTAGCAAGATATAGAGATTACATTAATTTAAGAGTAAACAAGTCTACCGATTGTTTTCGAACAAATTTTTTCATAATATGATAAAAGATACAGACTTTACAAAAATATAAAACCAAACTCAGGAAAAGGTTGAATTGTTGCAGCACAGCACCCGGGAGAGTGTTAAAACGTCTTAAAGCCGAAAACGTTCACGCGAATGCCCCATTAGCGAAAGTTGCCTCGAAAGGAATTTCTCTTAGTGTTATCTGCACCAACGTGCCAGAGTCGACTGAGACGTTATTTTCGAATAGACATCAGAATGATTTGGCTGAATGGTTGAAACTGTGCACTCGCATGAATCTCAAAGCGATCCACCCGGTTTCGTTGATTCGCTTGAGTCGTCCTCCCAAAGCGCTACACCAAGATAAGCCGCGGTTGCTCAAGGTAGTAGTGCAAAATGAGAAGGATTTAGAAGATGTACTTCTGTCGACATACTTGCTACGGGACGGCATGGAAAATACATCTCGTGTATTTGTTGATGTGCCCTGGTCGGAGCGGGCAAAATCGCCACCGGAAGGTAACCAAAATAAAACAAACGATCGCAACAAGCGCACCCTTATTCTCTTAAATGTCCCAGAAGATGCCACCGGTTCAGATACAAAGTGTAAATCCAACCACGACCTACAACAGTGGAGATTTATTAGTAATGCTATCCAAACCACCAATGTAACGGTTATCGATACGTTCCGAATCCCGAAGTCATCGAATTACGAAGGTAATGGTCCACGACCCCTTAAACTGACACTTTTGACCACCACTATGGTGAACACCGTGCTTAACAACTGGAAACAGTATCGATACAAAGTTCCACGAGAGATCAAAATTATCAGTAAACACCTGAAAACCGGCTCTATCGTGGAAGTTGCCGGACCCGTTGGTACTGAGCACAGTGATACCGTGAATCCTGCTCCAAAAAACGGATGTCGACCGACTCTTTCGGTGTCGGTGATGTAATATACCCATTAAAACGAGGCCCACCATCTTTGACACGTACTAAACTTACCTGCTCAAATACTCATCATCCCACACTTTTATCAAGATCTACCATCAAATGTTTATACACCAACGCACAATGCTTGATAAATAAGTTACCCGAACTAATCGAGCTTCGTCAAAAATTTCACCACTCCTGATAGCCGTAACGGAAACTTGGTTCAATCAGCAATTAGTTGAGGAGGAAATTTCCATTCCAAACATGTTTCTTTTTCATCGTACTCGAATGGATCGTGGAGGAGGAGGTGTTGCTATTTACTATGATCAACACCTCACGTTCAGAGAAATCACGGATAATGATTTGATACTGGACGATACACTTTGGTGTTCACTTGAATTAGCAACAGGTGAAAACTGTGTTGTTGGTGTGATTTACCGACCACCGTCAGCAGACGAAGCATACAATGCTAGTTTAATTGAGAAAACTCAGCTGGTTGCTTCCAGATATCAAAACAACGTCCTGATCATGGGTGACTTTAATCTCCCGAATTTACTAAAAAGCGAGATTCCACCGGTGAACTCTCTTGATCATCTATTCTACAAAATGTTCAACGAACTTCCTTTATTCAACCACATCTTAAGCACCACTCGCTTCAGAGGCACAAACACACCGTCCATTCTCGATCTTGTTTTGACTAGCGAGGACAATGTCATCGAGGATATCCGTTATGAAGCACCTCTTGGAATGAGTGATCATGTAGTCATTGTTTTTGACAATATATCTGAAACAAAAAGAGCAAGTGATGCTCAGAAGTTGATAAGAAAAAATCGATACGGTTGCATTATCAATATCTCTTCAAGAAGTCACCGACTGGGCACCGATTAGAACTGATGTCCAACAATGCTGGTCATCGATACTTCAGAAAATCAACCAAAAAATAGAACTCCACTCAAAATATGTTTCAAAACAACTCAAAAAAGGATTCAAATTCGTGATCCGGAGTCGAACACGGAAATGGATAAAGGTGAGAAACTGTGCTTGGAGAAGCCACATACTGCATTCAACACCTGAATCTTGGGAATCTTACCGTTTGTTGAGAAACAAAGTTACTAAACTTGTCCAGGAGGATAAAGAAAAGTATCAAATGAATCTTATGGATAAAATTGAACGAAATCCGAAGCTCCTCTTCCAGATCGTGAACAGAAAGGCCAGGGTAAAGCCAGGTGTTTCCGCTTTACTTACTACGACTGGAACTACATCCACAGCTCTCGAAGCCGCTAACTAACTCGCTCAATTTTACTCTAGAATGTTCTACCCTTACGAGCGCGTAACCTACGATAAACTTGCATTCAGATCGCAGAATACAATACACGAAATTGTTGTGAAACCCGAGTGTCCTGGTAAAGCTACGCGGGTTAATTAAAACAAATCCCCGGGTACTGATGAAATAATAACCATTCATCCTAAAGCAATGCGCCCATACTCTTTTCTCACCATTCTCTGACATTTTCAAACTGTACTTGAGTTGTAGCACGGTTGCTAATGACTGGAAATGTGGACTAATCACTCCGATATACACAGGAGGGAACCGATCTGATGCGTCTAACTACAGACCAGTCACGTTGTTGCCAGTGGTCTCTAAAGTTCTCGAACGACTTGTGGCCGACGAACTTATCAAACACTTGGAACAAAATAAGCTTCTTTCCATCGCACAGCACGGATTCAGGACAAGACACTCCTGTCTCACCAATCTTCTCATAACTCTTGATAATTGGACTCGAACCGTGGACGATGGACGCCCTATCCATGCTTGTTACTTGGACATGTCTAAAGCTTTTGATCGTGTTAACCACAGCATACTGCTACAAAAATTGGAGCAGCTCGGGGTATGCGGCAGACTATTGGCCTGGATATAGGATTACTTGACTGGTAGAGTTATAAGGGTTAGAGTTGATGGGGCACTATCCAGCCCAGTAGAAGTTACAAGTGGCGTACCTCAAGGCTCAGTCTTGGGGCCAATACTCTTCCTCGTGTACGCGAATGATATACCCGAAATTGTACGCAGCAAAATCATTTTATTTGCGGATGACATCAAAGTCTGGACTAGCATACGCACCATAAAAGATTGCCAAATTCTCCAAAAAGATCTCGAAGCACTTCATAATTGGTCCTTGCGGAACTGCCTTCCATTCAACATCCAAAAATGTAAAATGTTAAACGTCGGTAAATCCTTCGAATTCCCATACTCTCTGGGATCTCAGCAAATTTCATGGGTTATGAATATGAAAGACCTAAGCGTGTGGATTAGCAGTAACTTGAAGTCTTCACGGCAATGTTCTGTTGTATACAAAAAGTCCTGCCAAAGCTTAGGATTGCTCAGAAGGATCTTCGTCGTTCTAAAGCAGATACCAGTATAATTAACACCTATATCAGACCAACCAATGAGTATGCTGTTTCAAGCATGGTCCCCATGGTTACAAAAGGACATGAACTTGCTGCAACGGGCATACCACCGCGCTACAAAACTGGTGACCGGGCTATACAACAGGCCATACGAGGAGCGAATCGCAACACTTAACCTCTTTGACTTTTCGTACCGTCGTCTCAGGGGTGACTTGATCTTGCTTTTCAACATTCTGCATACAGTGGATCACCCACTTGAACACCTGTTTCATCGGCAAGAAGCACGTGGTAGCAGATCGAATGGCTACAAGTTAATTATTCCACACTCCAGATCAAATTGTCGAAGGTTTTTCTTTGCTGTCAGAGTCTGTTTTCTATGGAACTCCCTGCCCCCACATATCATTTGCGCAACAAGCTTGAACATGTTCAAGGCTGAACTTGACAAGTATATGTTGACGAAACACAACCTTGCACCTGAATACACGTGTTGAATAAAACATTTGTGTTGTTTTTATGAATTCCCTAAATTTTTAATCTGTGGTTACTGTAAAGTATTTGCTTTTTGAACCATTAAAAGTTTGAATTACTTTGAATAACGTGATCGAAAAAATCTGCCTTTGCCAACCTGACACAAAGTTGACTTTAAAATTCAAGCTTTGTTTTAGCGTTCCTCCGCTGTTTCAAAGAACATCAGCTCTGATCCTATTATCCTTAATACTGATGAGTGAAAACCGCATAAATAGGTCTGCGATTGTGTTATGAGAGGGTAAGCATCATTTCCACCAAAACGCCTTACTAAAACCCCTCGTAAGAAAGCACAATTTTTTTGTCAAGTCATTTTGCATCCTTACCCGTGAATGACGTTTTTAGAAATGAAACGAATAAACACAAGTCAGTCATTAATATAGTGATTTTCATCGATTCCTTACAGACATACACGTAATGCACTCATTTTAGTATCTAGGTATAACCTTGCCTGCTATTTGAAATCGAATTCAGTGTTGGTCAATCAAGTCCGCTTAGTAAGTAACCTAAGATAGTCTTCCACGAGAAACGTTCTCGCAGTACAGTGTATTATTTCTTATACATTTACTTGCATTAATTGATATGAATGTCCCCATAGCTTAGGTACACTCAAAAATTTAATGGATTGCACAATTGTTTGCTCAAACACAACGTTTTTGTCTATTCCAATCAATCAATCCAATCACCTTGTGCATCGTGTGCACATCGGAAATAAAAGCAATGCAATCCGGCAGATGTTGCTTCATTAATTCCGCCGCTCCGGTAGAGAACAAATGATACGTCTGTGGGTTGAACATGGCGGTCAACCCCTCGACTACTTGGTTCGGTTCCATCGTTCCACCGGCATCCATCAGAATGAACTGCAACGAACAATACACCGAATGAGTAGGCGCAAAAATTTCGTTTTTTAGGATGATCTAGGTATAATATTGTGGAATAAGTTGATGGAATGAATGGGGAAGGATATTTAACTTCAATACACAAAATTGGATGATAGCATCGTCATTACAAATTTAAAAAAATCAAATAACAAACCAATTTTGACCTATATTGGTGACCAGAATCAAGTGTTTAATGTGAATGCCTCGAGTTTGCAATCTAATAAGAATTATTATTGTGCTATATTTTTATATTAGCACTTATAGGAGCAGCTGTCTCAATCAAAACTTGGACGAGTAGAGTGTAAATGGGTGTGAGCATCCAAATCGCTGGTCATTTCCACGTATGTAATCGCGTGAGAGATTCATGGTTTGATTGATGACTCAGGTTTTAACTAATTCAAGGTTTTTAATGGTCTATAAGATTGTAAAAATTAAAATGTACGTGTATAAAACAAGATAAGCAGTTAGATTAAACGGTATATAAGTATTCGGGAGACGAATAATTCAATGAAAAATTTGTCTAATTTCGTTTTAATGTCATGCAATCTAGTGAAGTGAGCAAAGGTAGAACGTAAACTGTTCCAAGTGAAACAGACACGGGCAGAATAAAAATACCTTCTACAATTCAGGCGAGAATGATGTACCGCCAGCATATATTCATGGGTTCGATAGACTCTCGTATCCCTTTGCGTGAATAAATCCTGTAAGGGATGGTTTACTAACTTACATCCGCCTTTGTTCCTGTCTGGGACATAGGCCGTCAACCATCTCTCTCGGGGCATCACGGTTATGGGCGTGTTTCGCCGGCTGTGCTTACGTCTTATCCATTTGCTTGGCGTCAGCATCCAGGTCTGTGTGCCAGGCATTTCTAGGCCGCTATCTCTTCCTGTTCCATTCTGGGTTCTTGGTGATGGATTGTCTGGTGATGTTTGATGCAGGTTTGCTGAGGGAGTGGCCAAGTCATCACCAGCGTCTCTGAAGGATGTCTTTGTCAACAGGCTGCTGCTTCGTTTGTTGCCACAATTCTTCATTGCTGACCTTGTCAGGCCTACGAATCTTTAGGATCTTCTTGAGGCAGGTATTGATGAAAATCTGGATTTTCTTCATTCTGGTAATGCTGATCTCACTTAATCTCCAGATGTTCTGCAGCTGATGGAAGGCTGCTCGTACTTTACCGATGCGGGTTATGACGTCCGCATTCCTCCAAGCTTGTCTAGGATACCGCCGTGATAAGTGAAAGTGTTCATCTATTCCAGTGCCTCGCCTTGAACTGTGATGGGTGACGTGTTGGATGCGTTGGTCTTGAACACCTTGCTCTTCCCTCTTCGAAGGTGTCAGTGAGTTGTCTATCATGCACTATTCTGCAGAACATCCTTTCATATGACTTCCAGATGATGTTAGTGATCTTTTCTGGTACTCCGTGGTGCCTCAATATTCTCCAGAGGATCAGTCTGTTAACACTGTCAAACGCCTTCTCATAGTAGTTGTCGTACAGAGACGAGTTCCACTCCATGGACTGTCCTAGAATGATGCGCAGGGTTGCGTTCTGGTCCGTGCACGATCTCTCCTTTTGGAATCCAGCTTGTTGATCACGAAAGACAGCAGCGTTATCCCTCGGTAGTTAGAGCAGGAACTGAGGTCGCCTTTCTTGGGAAGTTTGATTAGGTAGCCTTCTTTCCACATCTTGCAAAAGTGTGGGTGGAGGAGCTCCAAGCTGGTCTTCACGTCCGCCTTCAGCGCATTTGCCGGGATGCTGTCGGGTCCTGTAGCCTCGCCGTTTTCAATTTCTTCTCTTTCTTTCTCTTCCCTCGTGAGTGCACAGCACCTGAATAGCAGATCGCTTTGAGCTGGCAATATTTTCGGTGGGTTTGTAGGAGCTAGTCTGGTAAATAAATCCTTCTTCGTCTTCTATCGCTTTTCCATCTCTGTTCCTCATTGGCCTTTCTGACGTGGCAATGTTTTCTGATAGTTTCTTAATGGTGGAAAGCAGGTCCTTGGTGTTGTTCTAATGCGCTACTTCTCCTATGGTCAGTGTCTCTATGTAGTTCCGCTTGTCTGCTCTGACGCTCCGCTTGACAATTCTATTTGCTTCTGTATATTCTTATTGTGCTTCTGCTTTGGATGCTTTCATTCTGCTGTTGTTCACCATTGCTTTCATTTCTCTTCTTTCTTTAATCTTCCGCGGCGTCCTTGCTGAGAACCATTCCTTCTGTGTGTATGTTTTGGGGCCCAGTACTTCTTGACATGTTGAGGTCACCGCTTCTTCCACTTTCTGCCACTTCTGTTCAATCGACTCTTTTATAAGAAGCCCTTCCAGGAACTGGAACTTGTTAAAGTGGTTGACTCTGAACTCTTCTTCATTCCTACTTTCTTTCAGTATAGTGTAGCGCTGTCGATGGCTGAACTCCTTTATCCAGTTTTTCTTCAAGTTCAGCTTTAACTTGACGACAATCAGATGATGGTCGGAAGCAACGTCAGGTCCTTGTTTGTCGCGTATATCTTGTAGAGTGTCGAAACTTTCTTACTATGCACACGCGGTCGATCTGTTTTACTGTCGACAGATCTGGTGACACATAAGTCGCCTTTTGTATCCTTCAGGGATCAAAATCACTTCCTCCGATGACCCAATTGCTTGTGGCGCATTGTTCGCCGAATCTCTTATCGATCTCATTCATGTCGACCAGCCCTTACTGCTCCATGATATCCTAATCCTCTCGGTTGTCACTGCGTTGTAGTCACCCATTACAATGACGATGATGGATGACAGCCAGTTGTAAAAATCCTCCTTCTACTTCTCTTCACTTTCGTTCGTTCGGGCGTGGCACTAGATTATGTCCATGTTTATCCTCTTCTTCTTTGTATAGAATGAGGCTGTCATGATCCGTTGCCCGTACGCCGCCCACCCAATGAGCGCTCTCTTTAACGACTTGGAAAGCATCAGGGCCACCCACTGTGTGTGTATGGCATCTTCCTGCGTGTAGCCCAAGTACAACATTAATTCAGTCGCATATTCCCGGAACCAATCCATCTTAACTCGCTGGTTCCTAAGACGGTGTGATTATACTTCCTTATCTCTGCGGCCACTTGCATTGTCCTCCCAGTCTAATATATTGTCAGGACGTTCAATGTGGCGATGGTAGTAGTGGTTCTGGCGGAGACGATGGCCATGAGACTGACGGCTTCCAGATGATTCTGGCTTTTACCGTCCGACGTAATACACCTTCAAGTTGGGGGTCCATCTTCTCTCAAGTTCGGGTTGTCTGTTAGTATTTTTGTTGGCGTATCTGTAGCTAGAAGCATTTTTACAAGTTGAGCTAGTTAGTTCCACGCTCAACCATCATCCATTTGCAGCCGGGTTCGGGAACGTCCATTGCGGAGTTAAGGGATGGTTTGGGGTATGGAATATTTGTTAAAGTAGGATAAGGTCTCCTGTGATTCGTCGATAGGGAAAGTCAAACAGATTCAGTTGAGATATCCTTTCTTTGTAAGGCTTGTTTTTGATGCTGAGAACTAGTTTTGTTGAGCGGTGATAGATTCGCTGCATAAGTTCTACATCCTTCTTGAGCCACGGAGACTATGACTGCACAGTATATTTCATGACTGGTCTTAAGTATGTATTCATGATCCTTGGGAATATCTCGGAGAAAGTTTCCCAAATACCCTTTTGAGTAGATTGACCACACGTGTTGCTTTTTTAAAGACAGTGTTAGTTTGAAGTGAGACTTTTAAACTGGAGCATATCCAGATACCCAAATCTTTTTCTTCACTGCAATTTTCAAAGGCATGTTAACTTATATGGTATGTGAACTCTACTCGATGACCCTTAATTTGTTAAAGTTAAATGGCAATTTGTTCTTCAACGACCAATTGTGAAGCGTATCAAGATCTTTTGTAATAGGCGACAGACTTCTGGGCTACAGATGCAACTCCATATCTTTATGTTATCCGCAAATAAAAAAATGTTACATCGAACAAGTTCCGGTATTTTGTTGACATAAACCAGAAAGAGGATCGGACCAAGAACAAAACCTTGGGGAACGCCGCTATTTGCTGCATTTGGTTTTGATAATACACCATCAACAGGTAACTGTGTAGGTAGTCATTTCGCCAATTCAATAACTTTCCGTTGATATCATGCTTTTCAAGCTTCTGCAGTAGTACTCTATGGTTTACAAGATCAAATGCTTCAGAAATATCTAGGAAGCGTGCATAAACTGCTGGCCCTTTTTCTACCGCTTGTGTCCAATCATTCAGTGTTATCAGCAAATTAGATAAAAAAGAATAATTCCGTCTCAACCATGCTGTATTTCCACGTTTCCAATATGTAGGAATCGCGTCATTTGCCCGTGTTTGATTAAACAAATATGTGAGTGAGCAAGTTTCCGCATTGCTTCATTGTGAGCGGGGTTATTCCATCAGCCCCGAGAGACTTTCCGGTTTTTAGATTGAATAATGCATGAAGGACGCGTTTCAACGTGACATTTATGTCACTCAGAACATCCGTGGTGAAAAGTTGATTTGGGCTGTAAAGTGCATGTTATATGCGGGTGAGTACAGAGGAATATAACCTTGTTAATGCTTAGCAGTAATCTAATGGAGTTGTTGTTCGTCAAAGATGACTTTGTCACGGACAACAACCCTGGTTACACCTTGCATGATCGTTAACCATACGATAAAAATATTTTGGCTGAGCTCATCATGCGTGATACAGTTGTTCGAAGTACAATTGGCTTGGACGACAAACATTTTTCCTTTGTTCATCAATTACGGAAGGTTTATCCCAGGTCTCTGATGATTTATTTTGCCAATGATGTCGCCAAGCAATGTTTCGTATCTATAACCACTTAGGAATTTGTCTTCTTAGTTTAAAATCCAGATATTTTCTTGAGTTCCTGAGGACAAATTCGGAGCTCACGTCGCTTGAAATCTTGGGATTAAATATTAACCATACCGAAAACCGGTTGGCAGTTAATCGTGTTTTGAAGATCACCACTCAGAACCACGGTGTTGATAGTCTCCCAAAAGGAGAGCTAATCCGAAGTTCGCCACGCCGAACTATTAATAAACGATCATCGTCCCATGACTTTGATTTATCTATAGAGAGAGAGAGATAGATATAGAAGAGGGCTAGAGATGGAGATATATATTATATAGTTCCCACTCTATGGTTATTGAAAAGTTAATTGCTTTTCAACCATAAATATTGAATCTTGAAACTGTGTTACGGGCCCTAATTTGTCTTACAACTTGAAAAAAAATAGTCAAAATGGATGACGATCGTGATCACTAGTCCCAGTGGATTTCGTAAGCGCAACGTTCTAAAGTCATGTCATTGCTGTCAGAACAAGATCTAAAGCGTGAATGTAAATTGGTTTTTTTCGGTATCGGATAATACACGCATGTGGTTATAAAGAGGAATATCGTCCACACAATTCGGACATTCGTAACAACAGTTTTGTAAGTTCATCACTGTAAGTATTGACATGTCCGTATAATATGGCTCTTATGTGTGCTTCGTGTTAGGTTATATAAGCGTGTGCCTCCCCATGAAGCCACATTTCAATTGCATTACTTTTCAGAGGTTCTGATCTGGAAAAGTCATCCAAATATGTCTATACGCTAATGCTGTGAAGAAGTATAAACACGATGGACACCAAGGAAGACTTAAATGATTTCTTCTGTCAAATACTAAAAAATCGACTCTGTTAAGATGAAGGCCAAGATGATTTTAGGAACAACAATGGTGCCCGACTAATTATCACGGAAGATAAACACATTTAAACATGGAGCTTGTGTTCTGCATTATGCGGTGATTGAGTCACAGTTTATTCAGACGGAACTCAATCATTAGAAGTTTCCTGGGGAAATCCCTACACCCTGTCACTCGTGTACTATTAACATTCATTCATATTTCGCCGTGTCTCAAACGCTATTCGCATTTTCCTATTAGAATGGTGCACTAATTAGCATCCTTCGCCAGAAAAATCTCATTTGATTGCTTGAATCTTAGGTGTAGTGTGGGTTAATAAGCTCACATTTTCACCCATTAAGCCACTTTTTAATCGCATTGATTTTCAGAGGTTCCGAATCAGGCCAGTATAGATAAAATGGACCACATTTTCGGGGTAACCTACCTGTAACAATTTCACCAAGTTCTCATCTGGAAGACTGATGCGGAACTTGATGGCTTGCCAGAACAACTCCACCAACGTCTTGCTTAGTTGGACTTTTGTGCGTTCCTTCAATGAGAAAAACAACCAATCGTGAATATGATAGTAAACGTGAAATACGGTTTCCTCGGTAAAATATCATCTGGTCAAATTGATTTTATCATTTAACATCATGAATTGCTTTCTAAGGCAGCTTCAAACAAAACCGAACCCAG
This sequence comes from Atriophallophorus winterbourni, assembly GCA_013407085.1. Taxonomy (NCBI): domain Eukaryota; kingdom Metazoa; phylum Platyhelminthes; class Trematoda; order Plagiorchiida; family Microphallidae; genus Atriophallophorus; species Atriophallophorus winterbourni. The sequence continues at coordinate 3,518 of JACCGJ010023742.1, read as the reverse complement.
CGATATTATTAATTGCGAATCCTGCATTGTCCAAATGGGTAAAATTAGCCAACTGATACGTTCCTCGGCTATCTATTTTATCATAACCCTAATTTAAGTCCCGTGTGGACAGGAGACTTCACCAGTGGCTGATAGCACAATTGTTAGTTGCCCAAAGTTGGTGAACGACACCCGCTACTCTACAATACTCTCTACACAGTAATTTGCCAAGTTTACATCCTCACACCAATTATGGGCTGCAGTGGCATAACGGATATGGCATTTGACCTTCAATCGAACGGTCCAGGTTTGAATCCCACCCAGTTGCGCAAATGAGGAAATGTTACGATCCCCATCTTTACCACAACCAGGGTGCTAACAACAGTTGAGAAAATAACGACGACAGTCTAGTGCCTTGTCCAGTTGGTGGAATCATCACCTAAACCGATTCTTGCAAAAGAAACTGTAGATAAACACCGTAAAATTACTTTTTCTAACTGCATTAAGCTGTCTTCTGATCTCTGTTATAAAGTTGGTTCAAAGTGGTGAACGCTCGTATGAGTCTCGTATACAACGAGATGCTCTCAGACATGATTGTATTGATTGATGTAATCAAGAAAAAAGGTATTTTATCTTTGCTCAAAATGCGCGACACTCTGAGTTAACAGGGATTCAAATCCGGATACTTCAAACCTGTCGCCAAATGTATTGAGGTTAATATTATTCTCCCATGTGGCTGGAAATTTTGGCTTGGTTTCAACACGCAGAGCTACGACGACAAATGGTTGAATGGATTGTTATTAAGCTCGAGAGGAGTGGCAACTGTGAAGCCATAATTCAGCTCAATTGACCTATAAATCTTTTCAGTAAACTTTATTGGAAACTACATTAAAATTTGCTACACGTGTTACCGTCATCCATAAGCAGTTTCTTCGAATACTTTTCTTCTTGACAAAACGTATCGATCTTTCAAACAATTGGAATTTGCGCTTGGTTGCTTCAGGCTATGACGCAACTGACGCATCAGACCTCGTTCATTGAAAACACATTTCATTGTACGCAGAAGTAATTTGAAGTGATCGTTATTATCTCAGTAAGAAATGTGAATGTTAAAATGCATCAGTGTGCACTCACCTTGAGCGTTCGATTACTCAGTGAGCACAGTTCAATCACACTCGTCAATGAGAAAGGAACATGCTCCACAATGAGACGCAAGATGGCTGAGAACGTTTCGGGCAGCGTCTGTTGGCAAAGAACAAACCACACTCAGGTGACGGAAACGGTATTTTCTTTATATAACCATTGAGTTTCATGGGATGAAAAATGAAGTGGAAGCTTGTCAATGAAAGTGCAAATTATTCGTCTCATATGCTTGTATACAACAGGAATTTTATCTTCGAAGTGCCTTATAAAATATTATTGACCTATTCAACAGTTAGATAACATTTCATATATTATCATCCTTCGTTCTAACTAGTAGAAAAGAAATCCTCACTGTATCGCTTAAGAAACACTACAAATTGTCGTGCAATAAAGGCCGAAGTTCTAATTGCATCCCCAAGTCGTTACGTCACTTACTGGTAAACAACCACCAATAAACGTCAGCCGAGCATTTCCTGCGTGTGAGTAAATGAATGCACAACTTTTAGCCCGAATGGCTCTTGTTTTATTGAACACAAAAGGTCACGAATAAGGTAAGGTTTAGCGAGAGCCAGAAACGGTCACTCCATGTTGAGTGAGATTGAAACTACTAAAACTATTCTGTGTTTGATACGGTAGTGGTGTGAAGTGGTGCATTAGCAAAGAGTGTAAGACATGAGCTCTCGGGTGATACACGCAACACAAGAGTAGGAAGTGCGGCGAAGACAATCGCAAAAACCGCAAGAATTCGAGTTTCGCAGGAATTGCATGAGAACAGTTCAAGAGAAAACATATTTGAGCAGATGAAAAACATCAGCCCTTTTTGGAGGATATGCAATCCGTCAATGTCGGTCAAACGAGCCTGAAGTGATGTGGACTTGAAGTGCACCGGGGTGAACGAAATCGACTGGCAAATCTGGTCAAAGAGACAACAAGTACTTTGAATTACTTTGAATTACATACATATTGCAGACAGTGTTGTACTAACACGATTCGTACGTATAAGATGAGTGTGTTGTAGAATGCGAAACGTGGTTAGCATAGTCGAAGGAGGTCCAGTGACAGGATATCGCTTGTGAGGGAGCGTTTGTGTATGTCTAGGTTTCACGTGAACGTGTGCGCTACACAACCGCGCTAAAGGCCGTTACGGAATTGGAATGGGAATAGCATGTCAGCTTACCGTATTTTTCGGACTATAAGGCGCACATGGTCTGACATTCAATTAACTGAGTTTCACTCTGTATCTAATAACATACGTTTCGGTTTTCATAGTCACTCTTTAATGCTTAACTTTGATTCAATAACTTAAGCCTAATAACGCAAGACCAAACGTTGTTTTGGTCATGCCTAAACATCTCGTGGATATACATTCTTTATCCCCACCCAGATTTACATGATGATAAATTCCGGAGTGGCAATAGTTAGCACAGCGTTCACATCAATGCGCTGTGTATAATAGGCTGTACACGTTTCTTCCAACAACTACGCTCTCTCCTCTTTCCTACGGAGATGAAATTTTGCACACGTGAAAAGCTAAGTTCGAAATAAACCCTTTTTTGATTTAATCATTCACGCTCACTTTGAAATTCGGTGCCACCGGAGATCGAAGGGTATACGTCATAGTGCGCAGGGTTACGGCAAGGTTATGTGGAACGGGTGTAATGGTTGCAACTTTTCGGAAAAACAGCTCCAACGGCGGGATCAATTCCGACCAACCGGAGGCGATGAAGTGATTCACTTTGGAATCATCCGTCATGACTGGCAGGTGTTCCATATAGTTGGCCAAATTTTCCAACACCACAGGTAGTGTGTCTGTGGGTAGGTTTTTACGCTTGTTCAGTGCATCCAAGAGAAAGATGAGTGGTTGGAAAATGGACAAGTGCTCCTCGAAATCCACCAGAACGGTAATAATACACTTGAAGAATTGGTCATCTGTGAATAAAAGGATTGAGTGAATTCGAGACTTGTATTAATAGCGTGTCTCACCAACAAATGCTAAGTGATAGTTCATAGAGGGGATTTGCCTCAGCAAATCAGATGCAAGGAATCGATCAGCTCACATCCGCATCATGCGAACACTGACAAGTCCGCAGTCGGGAAATTTTTCAAGCTCACTTGATTCGCAGATGTTGATTTAGGACTCACAGATGTCTGTAAAATGAGTATATCACAAGTTATCTGGTCAGTGACAGTAATCCATCTGTCACAAGCTTCATTGCACTAGCTCTCAATAGTTAAATTTTTGATACATTCGCAATCGGCTACTGGTTCAGTAACGATTTCCCGGTCTATTGCGTATGCGAAATGGAGTAAACCCTAACAGCTGGATTGCGTGGTCGGGGGTTGATGGACAATTACCCCCTGAACATGTTATCCATGTAGATTTAACGATAAAATTC
>JACCGJ010023741.1:0-41960 GCA_013407085.1 Atriophallophorus winterbourni | reverse complement strand
AAAAAGGTGAACTGGACAATGTGCCGAGTTTACAATCATCAATAGGCGCAAAAAAGTTGGGAAAACACAGAAACTTGTTTGAAACATAAAAGGAAAACACTCTCCAACGTGATTTTACCTTAATTTCCGCACTGGTAACGCGCACGGGACCGTGTCTGCCGATCTTGGCGTACGCCGTCTGGTTCACTTCACGATCACGGAGAAAACGCCGAATGTCGTCGATCGCCTCACGGATGAAGGTCACGCAAAGGACGAAACCCAACGGACCCCAGTACGTATACAGTTGACCAACACGCAGGTCCGGAATGAACTGACTGCATGCCAGAATGAGGTAGATCAAATTGAGAAACACGCAAAACTGTTCGAACAAGACCTGGAGTTGAAACACGGAAGAAAAGAGCGTGTGTCAATCTAAATTGTGTTCCATAAGCAATCAGACTATGACACATGGAATATACGAAATCGAATGCCGGGATTTAGGCAAGGAGCCACACAAAGACTGCGCGTGAATTGAGATACTGCCAAGTTTCTCAGGAAAAAAACAAAAATAAACTAGAAAGAAAAACACAGGCTACAGCGCATAGAGATACCACTGAACCTCCTTGAAAAATTCCGACGATGAAAGGCATGTGTCGAACCGGCACTAAACTGCTAGCTTGCAAGCGGATGTCATCAGCACCAATATCGTGTAATCACGTTGCTCACTTCGAGACATCGGACAGATAGGCAAACCTCAGACGGAATAGCTATTGATGTTTGTAATCTATCATTAACACGCTTCATCATCATCATCATCATCATCAAAGACAGCAATACAACGGCAGCACGTACCGAATGCTTAACTGTCATACAACCATGAAAAAGTAAAAGCCTAAAAGATGGGGAAGGGTGGGACTTAAATTGCTACGGCTTCTATAGAAGAGTAAGCACAAACAAACTGGGGAGAGGTGCCTACACCTCGAATGGAACACACATTCAAACAAGTTTCGTGAACGAGTAGAGATACATCAGCACGGCAGCTTCCTTGCGGCTTTCACTGCCATGCATCATAATAAGCTTTTCTCGTCACTCCGCTTGACAACATACAAGTTTAAGCGAACACTCCAAGAAGATACTTAGTGCAAGACCGCCATTGAACACGGTTTCCTGACATATCATGAAGCGTAACTAACCATTGCGATATCTGATGGCGAGGACACCAGCCAGGAAGACGCGCTGCGCCGACTTTGGAAAGGTTACTAGTAAGGGTTTTTAACTGCCTAGGCCACGTGACGGTTTGGCCACCACAAGATTTAAGCCAATCAGGATTCGGCGTCGCAAAAAGAATACGTTTTGGAAGTCGGCGGTCCGGCATACGTAAGACGTGACCCAACCAGCGTAACCTATACAGGTTGATCTACTGCTCTATATCAAGATTACTACCGAACAACTTATTTCGGAAGGTTTCTTGAGGGTACAGATAATAGCGAACTTTTCATACAACTATGGGCCCATCTCGATCCATTATTACCAGTAAATCCTTTGGGCATGGGAAACCTGGTGCCTACCGGATGCGAAAGAACCGTTGGCCCGAATGGAGTGAATTACTATTCGCGCTCGGCGGAGATGCTGCATCGAGGACTGTCGCTACTTCTCGAATACCAACATAAATTCTGACCGAGCTCAAATGAAATCCTTCATCAGTGCGTCAAATACCTTCAGGACCAAAATACAGTAGAGAACAGATGCGTAAGGAATGAACATATCTGTCTCATATCTCATATCTGTCTAGGCCTGGCAACCTGACAGTATCTTAGCCCATGTGCAATCTATGACTGTGCGGCACTTTGCCGGAATCAGGCTTGTGCTTCCATACATACATACATAAACGGAGCTAGACTGAGAATTACTATAGCTAAATAAGATCGAATAAATGTGAATAACAAATAGCATTGGGTAATTGCTTAAATTCTTCAAACTTTTTCGATAAACGTGTCCCCGAAACAAGAGTGAGGTTACCGTTAAATCAGACGGTACTCCCATCACTAATGAAACTGGTCGATTCTCGTACTGTGCGGAACATTTTCAATAGCAATTAAGCTGTCCCTGCAAATGATTCATTGCTTCGTTTGACGCAGTGTGATCCTTGAACATATTGAATCCATGTAAAGATTCAAAGCAGCTAGCGTAATGCGACACCGTCTGTACGTTAGGTGAGCTTAGTAGTGATGTGTGGGTATCAAAATATATATGACAGAGTCAAGGAGAATCAGTTATCATACCAATATTTATTAAAAGATAATGAAGTAAGAAAACACAAGCCTAAAATCACGCAAAGTGCCATGTATGTATGTAGGTATGAAAGCAACAAGCTTGATCAGGCAAAGTGCCTACAGTCAGAGACTGCACGTGGGCGTAATGATTACTGTCAGGTTAGCCCAGGCCTAGACAGATATGAGGGTGGTAAATAGAAATAGAAATGGTAGAGGAGGACTCCAGCGTGTCTCGCTTTGCAGCTTCACTACCGTGGCCAAATCAATTTTAGCACGATGGTAAGCCGCACAGCACAGAAATGCTGAACGATAGCACATCGTGCAAAAAGTGCCATGAAATCAGAGTTGATGTGAGTTGAGATACTGTAAGGTGCCCGGGCCGGGACGATATTTCGGAAACGGACCGTGTGAGATGGTTATGGTATATGGTATGAAAGGCACAATCATGATCCAGACAAGTGTCACAACTCAGAGAGCTGCAGTGGTGCTAAGATACTGCAGGTTGCCAAAGGGCCGTAACAGATATGAGGGGGGATTTAGAAATGGTATGTATGTATGTAGAAGGCACAATCCTGAACCAGGCAAAGTGCCGTACAGTGCCGTACAGATGCAAGTGCAATGCAGGGATAGAAATGGTAGTAGACTCCAGCGTGTTTCAGCATGCAGGGCTCACTAACGTTGGCCAATCAATTAGCAAGATGTTATGCCCAGCCCAACAGCACAGAAAGAAAATGCTGCACGATTGCACACCGTGAGATTGAGGACTCCAAACAAGTTCTCGGATGCAGCTTGTCCCGTTGCAAGTCAAGTTTTCACGGTTATCATTGAAGCAATAATAACAGCGCAGTTCCAATTATTCACGTGAGCCAACAATGCCATGCTGTGAATCACCGACGGGATATTAGCTGCAACATTGCATTGAGAATTACAACTATTATGATTAGACAATTAACACAACATAAGGAATCACATATCAGAGAACAGCAACCTGTTTTCCGTCATGCCCGAGAAATTGTACATCATATATTTGCTCTTTTTGACTGCATCATACCTATCAGCAACCGAAAATAGTAACAGAATAGCAAAGGTACGTTTGTATATATGATATAATAAGCCACCATCCGGCCACAGTTAGCATAATGTTCGGTTGCCCAAGCTTATACGGTGAGACTCCAACGTATTTCCACGTGTAGCTCAGTATCTTTAGCAAAAACAATTTAGCATGATGTTACCTCCGCGGTAAATAAGTAGTGCACATTTGCACATACATGTGAAATTCCAAAGTTGTTAGTGAATTAACTGCAGCAAAAAGTGGGGCAATAAAATGAGAATGAAGCACGGTGTTCGCGTGCTGATTGAAAGCACTGAATAACCACAATCTATTTAGTGAATTCTTAGTGCGTTCTAGTAGACCTCGCCAATGATACCATAAAATTTGACCAATATCTGGGAAGTGCAAAATAAATGAATAGTTATTTAAGATGCTTCCTTGGTTGCAGCGTTGTAAATAAATCGGGTCTTACCTCGATGGAGGAATCTGACGCACGTAATTCATGCTCATTGATTAGATAACATCGATTATATCGTTAAGTCATACAACGTAACAGCTCTCGAGCCCAATCGAGACCAAAGTTTCTAACCCAGAGGCGCTGAAATCACAGCAATCTCTGTAAGCTACTACGCTTGCGCTCGGCTTATGTCGATTGCAAAACATGGTAAAAACGGACGTATTACGAAAACCGAACGAACGTACTAGAGGAATGAAACTCCACAGACTGAACTTTTGGTTGTTAATTTTATTGGAAGGAAATTGTTGCGTCTTCGAAGGACGACCGAGATTCACGACGCGAGCTTGATAGATTTTTCTTCGCCGAAAGGACGATCGACAACCTTCGATACAACTTGAAAAAACGAGCAAAAGGCGCAATGAGCAATACTTAAGATTTGCCAGACAAACAAATAACTTTGAGGATGAACAGTAGATGAGAAATATGAAATTCGAAGTCAAATCAAACGGACAAATAACAGGTCGGGCATTTAGAACAGCCTAACATTCAAACGATATGATAACAGGAGATGCCAACTGAAGATTTTGAAAATCAATAACATCAGTCGCAAAGATGAAGCAGCTCAAGTGTTACCGTGCAAAGCTATGCTTATTTTAGGCTTGCTCAAAAATGCTGAAATATGTTTACCCGAAAGAATCTCTTGGCAATGCAAGTATAAGCACGTGGTGTAATAAGTTCATACGCATAATAATATCAAGTACTTATACTCACGAGGTTAGGAGAACTTTGGTTAAATACCTGAGTATTTTTTATATCCGGTGGTCAAATTATAAAATCACAGCGATAACTTCTCTCGGGTTTTAAGTACAGTCCTTTTTATTGTCGTAGTTGTATGCTGAGATATGTAACAATAAATGCGTCAGCAAAGAAAGTGCGAAGATACGACAGGTTTTTGATAACATTTAGTAGGTGAAAATGATGATTATGTTCTGTTTCGTAATTCGGTGTCTTCTAAAAAAAACACAAGACTTGAAATATACACATCGGAGGCAGCCGCAAAGTCAAACGAAACGCCTAACGTCAAATGTGCTTTTACAATTCAAGCAATAAAATTGTGGCTCGTATCATCATCATGAAGCACAGCTGCCGAGACAGATGGAGAGCCAAGTAACACGAAAAAATAGGCAGTTAATCGAGGGCGTGTAAAAGTGAAATATGTAAATAAGTGGAACAAACATTTTTCTAGTTTCATTACAAACGATTAAGGATATCTTTAAAAATGATATGACGCAAAGACAAAACGTATGGTGCTATGATAAATACATCAGACTACCTTGGCGACTTTAACTTTGGTCAGACATATATAGGAACCCGTTAAGCGGATCTTTTGGTGGACCCCATGAGATACCCTGGCGCGAGCATCACTGGATACGCTTAGATGTAAAGATTAGTATGGTATGGTATGAAAGCACAAGCTTGATCCAGGTAAAGTGCCGCACAGTCACAGATTGCACGTGGGCCAAGATACTGTCATGTAAGAAGTCTGTTTAAGATAAGTATATGCATTTCGGGTGAACGACAAAAACGAATATCAAAGCCATGTTTCCAAGGTGATCGTAGTCAAAGGTGATAGAGAGAAGCAGCCCTAGCATCCTATAAATAGCTTTCCCCGCTTTTGGCAAACAAGTCCAGTAATTGGCATGTCGTTCACGAGTAGCTTTCAGGGGACAGGCCTAACTGTTCTCACCGATAGGAGAATGCGTAAGGGGGGCGACTGATGAATTGAAGCAATTTGTTTCTGGTAGATGAAACCCGTAAACAAAAGTTGGTAGATCATCGAGGCGGAACGAAAACCTTACTGCTAAATACCTGTTTGCGAAAAATGCATCGAGATAAAGGGAGTAGGCGGATAGCTAGTAAACAGTGCCCTAATTCCATCAACTCCTGGCTGCTTGTGTGTGAAAGCTCAAGATTTGCATTCAAATAAACACCCTGCGCTGATGGCAACAAATGTAATATGTATGAAGTCACAAGCCTAGATCCAATCAAATTGCCGCACAGTCAGATTGCGCATGGGCTGATATTGTTAAGAATTGTATTGCACTCTAAAGAACTTTCATAATATATTCTAATTTGATAGATCAATAGATCCGCCTAATCAACCAAAGTTGACGACACCAGTTAGAATTAGTAACGGATGTTTATGAACGAAGTGCGCTGAGTTCCGCACATAGAATATTACTAGCTTGAATGGTGAATGCGGTTGGAAGGACGCTTCGATGGCGGTAGGAGAAATCGATGAATTATAAGAACAGACTGCATTGAAAAAATTGAAACCCCAGCAGTGTCAGTCACCAAGTAGCTGACAATAAAACTAAAAAACGTTTGTCGTGAATATCTGCATATATTGAGAGCATGTTCATTTAACATAGGTCGGATGCTAGGTAAAGTGTAGTATGAGCAAGGAACACGGGCGTAACAGATTGGTTATATCGATAAATAGCAACTCTGGACAAAGGGCTAGTGTAGCTTGTTGGACTGGTGGCTGCATAGTTCTTAGAGTGACAGCGCAGTTTTCGAGAAGAAGCTTTGTGTGCTCAATCTGGGTGCAAAACATCCTACAGATTCGGGTCGATTGCTGAAGATACTTGATGCTGATAGTGGTCATCAAAATGATCAAATGGCCTATATTCGCTTGTTTTCGCTATTATATCCAGAAGATTAGGTGATTAATGAACTTTGGAGTAAGTTAATATTGTTAATATTGTTCAGATAGAATGCAAGTTGACATACTGAGTTTGCCCATTTTTACAGAGAACAATTTTGCTTATTGATAGAATTTTTTGGCGAAAAAACATGATAAAGTTGGTTGAGACCGAGTTCGCCTAAGCCTTTATCTAACGACCTTCCTAATAATTCGCTATATCAGAACTACATCACCTGGTAGGATTCGATAAAATTTAAATATTCAGTGGCAAACGCTAATTGTCTAGTGGGAAAACAATGGCTGTGAAATGATATCGAAGATACTGTTCTCATAAAACTGGGTGTGTTGTAACCTGCAAATAAGTGATAAACTTTCTTTGTTACATGACGAAGAGTATACCACCTTAGACGACACGTGAAATCGCGTTGTTTTATTCTAAGACTGATGAAAATGTACAAAAGATTATATTATGAGAAAACGCATTTTCGGCAGAAAAATGATAACTGACTGATTCCGAAGGTGGGTTAAGAAAAGATCTAAATATATGAGATTAATGAATGACGGCCATGTTTCTAGTTATGTTTTGTCAATTATATTGAATGAACCAAAAGCATGAAAGCAAAAAGGATGAAAAGCAGCGTTTGTTTTCCCAATTATACAAAATCGAAACGCATTATCACGCGAAATACATGATATATTTCTGAATCACACCATGATAGGGCGAGAATACTTCGAAAATAAGCTGCACCATTATTGAGCAATCAATTTTATTAGCCAACGTAATTAACTAATCCAATCAACATCAGCGAGCAAAGTAATCAGCATCATTATCTAAATAGAAAATTTATTGAGAATTAGCCAGCTTTGAGATGCCTGGTAATGTCTTCTACCCATTTCCAATGTTCGCACCTCTTCCTCAATATTGTTGAGGAACACCACGATTGTTTTTACCATACATAGCTGTATTTATTATATGGGCGCTTCAAAAGGTTGTTCAGGTCACGTAGGTTCAACACTGCGGATGATTATGAGTAGTTAACTTTTTAATTTTGTAGCATTCAACCATGATATACCATCGACTACTGATCAATTAAGATCAGCATAATAACCGAGATCAACCAGCAGCATTTATCAACAAGACATTCAGATTTCATGTCATTCGCACGTCTATTTTGGACTACAGTATTCTTTTAAAATTTGCGACTTTTACAGATTTAAGTGAAATTCCGTCACTGACACGACTTAAGCGAACCACATTATAGACTATTTGGTTTCTAGCGGTCCCGAGATGATTCAGGGTCTGCTTAAATGCGACAAGTATCTAACGATGGCACCGACTTACCGAAAGTTTATACTTTTATACAAACCTAAGAACTGAAACATTTCTGGACTATGCTTATTTCCATTAAATAGACATAACAACCTGCAGCATATTATTTCTCTGCCTTCTTGCGCCTCCGTCTGGAATCCATGGTTGTAACGTGATCAGCACGATTTAGAACAGCCATAAAGACGTTCTACAAGGTTTGTCAATGTGCTTGGCATCGTCTGCTACGAATACCGCTTTTCAATTCTACATTTTTTTCAACAAACTACCATTGCATGCGAGTGAGTACAAAGCCTTGCAATAAAGATGGTTCTCAGCATTAAATCGTTGAGCTATAAAAAGTGTCGAACTAGGCTCGACGCCTTCCCCTTCGAGTATCGTCGAATCAAATATGATTTGCTGATGACAAGGTGGGTCTTGCTGGCATAGTATGGTAACGAGCTTACACGGTACAAACCTGTGCCATCTATACAGAAAAAGATGCGTACATACCGGATATTCAAGGTATGCTAGAAATGGCCCACAGGCGGGAAATCGTGGTTATCACCTAAAGTTAGCAGAAAAACCAAGTAGGTTGGACTGCCACAGACACTTCTTTGACATCCGGATTCCATGTGCATGGAACGCTCTATATTTTTTATCTTGTTTGCTTCATTACTTAACATTTTGAAAGAATGCATTGACCTCCGTTTTTATTATGGTGTTTCGGATTTTTATTGGGCCGATGACACGTTTGTGCTTCCTTTTCGACATCAAAGAAGCGTATACCCGAGGAATCCATACAAACTAGTGCGTTCGAGACTTGGTCATATCTCACAACTCATGTTTAAAGAGGCGAGTCATCAAGCAGTGGAACTAACTTCCAGACAATGCTGTAATCAGCAATTAGTTAAAGGATTTCAAAACGAGTATGAATAAATATTTGTTAACTTGTCTTTGTGATAAACTTACTTATGACAACCCGTGGTATTTTTGCCTAACTTTCGTTGCATATTAGCATAAAACTCCGATAAAACTATATAGAAATTTCGTTCTTCTATTGTTTCAAATAAATGATTACGATCACACGATAGGCAATTCTTGATTATGCTTTTTATCCCGATTTTAATCTTGTTACGGCACCATATATTTATCTTTTTCCAAAGCGTTGTTCACCCTAACTGATATAGAGCACGTCTCGCTTCGATGATTTTCCTGATTTGTTGAAATTAGGTCCGGATCCGATGTGTTGACTTTCATGTGGTTATTCCATTAAGCTCGTAGATTTTTCCAACAATACACTATCGACTACTGACTATTATAACGCATCAACATAACACATCCTGGCTTTCTTCGTTTCGCCGTCAACTAATCACTCGAACTCTAGAATCTTTGTCAACAATATCCTGTGGTTAGCATATTACATTTGTCGATTTTTTACCACAATATACTATTGGCTTTTGATCACTATACGATATATGTTGAGTGAGCTCTCCATCCTATGCATATCAATGGGTAGAACCAGTAAGCATGCTGTGGGGAAGGAACTCCAAACAACAGTATACGAAGATATTATTTAATTAAGAATTTTAAAAAACTGAATTTCAAAAAAATTACTTCGAGTCACAGCTTGAACAACCATAGTGCGTTGTTCTCCTGCTATATGGATCCAATAAACTATCAGTGGGAGTGAACATCTCAACCCACAATAATAAACGCGATTGGAGTTACGGCAATGACAGATTTGTAAAACCCGCGTTCAAAGTTCAAGTTCAAAGTTCAAGTTGCACAGGGCTGAAGGTGGCTAAAAGCCAATCACGCGCCCAGATTTCCTTCGACGGTATGCGGTTGAGCACCCGGCACTTCGATATCGAGTATACAGTTCGTACTTTTCACACGTTCTTGCTTCCGAATAACTGGAAAGTAAGGTAGGGTTTCTCTTCACCAGCACGGTGAGAGGTCAGCTATTCAGGAAACAATGCAATAATATGCGTGAACAATGTGTGGTGTATGAAATCACTAGCCTAGTTGAGGTGAAGTGAAACACAGTCATAGACTGCATGTGGGCTAATTTACTGTCAGGTTGTCCAGGCCTAGACAGATATGATAAAAATGTAAAAAATACGTTTTTTTTGTTTTTTTTATAAAGTTTTTTATTAGACAATATGCGGAAATATGATAGACCATTTAACGTCTAATTCCCTTTTAAAGCTCAACACATTTGGGAGGCTTACTATACAATCTGGGAGCTTGTTCCAGAAGTTGACCACACGGTTGCTGAAAAAGTGCTCACGTGCCAGCAACCTGGGCCTACTCTTAAGAAGTTTCATGGAATTACCTCTTGTAGCTGCTTTAGGGGCAAGTTTAAGGATTTCAGTAATATTATCACCTGTAAGACCCTTTAGAATCTTGAAGGCTTCTATTAGGTCACCTCGCAGCCGCCGTCTCTTTAGTGAGAACAAACCGAGGTCCTTGAGTCTAGTCTCATAAGTTTTACCTGCCTGACCCTCAACCATCCTAGTCGCAAGGCGCTGGACCCTTTCGAGACATGCTATTCAAATTTAAGTTCAGTTCAGTTCAGTAGGCACAGGACAGTAAGTGGCTGACAAGCAAATCGAGCCAATCAAGTATCAGTATCAGTATCACAGGGCGATAGTCGACCAAGTCGAAACGAGTGCCCAGATTCTTTCGGAGGTGTGCTTGAAAACACCCGCCATCACCAGGATTGATTCGTAAGAAACACTGGCATGTGTACGAAACACAGGCGTGTTCAGTTCAGTTCAGTTCTGTTCAGTAGGCACAGGACAGTGAGTGGCTGACAAGCCAACCGAGCGTCCAGAATTTCTTTCTGGGGAAAGCTGCGAAAAAGCACCCACCACTACCAAATGGTCAATCCTTTTTCTCCGTGTGGAACCTGTGATGGTCGAAGGACTAGAAGAATGTAGTTGGGGGAGCACCGCACTGTAATCGATGCACTGTCAAAAGGTTATTTTCTTTCTCCGTTCGCAATCTCTGATGATTGCGGTGCCCAGCGATGTACCGGATAGTAGTAGGACAGCGACGCGCAATAATCGATGCTTGAATAAAGAAAAGGCAGTTTCTCCTCACCAGCACGGTGAGAAGTCGACTGATGGAGAATCTAGAATAAGAAAATGTTCTAAAATTGTTACAATGAATAGCGAGCAAAATAGAGGACAACCTAAGCATGGTGATCATGGGATGTAATCAGAGAATAACTTACCCCAGTCACGTTCTAAACCCTGCTTGAAAGTTGAGACGGAACTACAGGAGATAAGTTCTTTAGGGAGCTTGTTCCAGAAGTTGACCACCCTGAAGCTAAAAACGTTTTTCCTAGACTCTAGTCGATATCGTTCCTTAGCAAGCTTCAGTGCGTGTCCGCGAGTGTCCAGCTTATAACTTAAGGTAACGATGTCATCTGGTTTAACGCCGCTTAAACTCTTTAAGATCTTGAAGGTTTCAATCAAATCACCTCTCAGAAAACGCTTAAGAGAGAAAAAACCCAGAGCCCATAGGCGATCAGCATAAATTTTCCAACGCTAACCCTCAATCATGCGTGTTGCTAGTCGCTGGACGCTTTCAAGTCGCATGATATCCTTCTGGTAGTGAGGGCACCACGCCTGGACACAATATTCCAAATGCGACCTGACTAACGCCTTGTAAAGTGGCAGGAACACGTCGAGACTTCTGCTGAAAAGCACTGACTTTAACCGAAGAAGCACATTCCGTGCAAGTTGCGCTGCAACAGCGCATTGGTCCTCCTATTTGAAGTCAGCTCTAACTAGAACACCCAAGTCCTTAACCCGCTGTGTGGCGTCAACGCTTATAGGAGTACCTGACACCTGAACAGTGATCTTGTCGACCAGAGCAGACAGGAGTTGGCACTTATTGAGATTCAGTGGGATGTCCCACCGTATGGACCAGTCAATGACCTGCTCGAGGTCGTGCGTCAGGGAATGTTCATTCGTTGAACCCATGAACTTCACGTCATCCGCGAAAATGAAGCACGGGCACTCCAAGCTAGGCGACAAGTCATCGATAAAAATCAGAAAGAGCAGCGGACCTAGCACAGATCTCTGAGATACCCCACTTATCACCTCCGTTTGGATCCACAACGTAGATCCTACTCGTACTCTAAAGGTCCTACCTGTCAGGAATGATTTTATCCAAGCAAGTAAACTACTCGTATGCGTTTTGCTGCCAGCTTATTTTTGAAAAATCTGTGGTTGACGGAATCGAAAGCCTTGCTAAAATTTAGGTAGAGCGCTTCGACCGACTTCCCTCAATCCAACCTTTTCGTAGCAATATTGAGGAAACTCAAGAGGGTAGTCAGACAAGACCTCACTTTCAGAAATACATGTTGAGCTATACTAAGTAGAGAATGCTGGCAAAGATGCTGGCGGATTTTATCGCGTATAAGTCTTTCCAATACTTTCGAGACGATGCTTGTCAGGCTGACTGGTCTATAGTTACCAAGAATCGACCTGCAACCACCTCTGTGTATTGGTACTACCATGACTTCTTTCCACTCGCAAGGAACCATTCCCGAGTGTGAACATGAATTGAAGGGCTTATATAGTTGTTCTGCAAGCACCGGGGCGAGATTTCTCAGCATAATTGAGTGGATGCCATCAGATCCCTCAGCCTTGTTAGCGCGAACATAAATAACAGCTCCATACACCTCCGCCTCATTAAAGGAAAAATCGTCTAGTGCAGGGACACCAGATGGAAAGTCAAGCAACTCAGACGGTGTGTGTAAAGAATTATCCCCTAGCTGAACGCTAAGAAAAAAATTTGAGAAGGCTGTCGCCTTAGCTAGGTCAGTATTAGATACTTGTCCGTCCTCCCGTTTTACGTCTACGATGTTTACCCTAGTTTTTCCTTCAGATTGTGCGTAAATGTATAACCTTTTCGGGTTGTATCTAGCGTACTTGGCTAAT
This sequence comes from Atriophallophorus winterbourni, assembly GCA_013407085.1. Classification (NCBI taxonomy): domain Eukaryota; kingdom Metazoa; phylum Platyhelminthes; class Trematoda; order Plagiorchiida; family Microphallidae; genus Atriophallophorus; species Atriophallophorus winterbourni. The sequence goes on along the minus strand of JACCGJ010023741.1, from coordinate 29,229 downwards.
GATAACTCAAACTTCTGTTTGAGCACACGCTGCGTTTTGACACAAGCGTTTCGGGCGGTTCTGTAACGGACTCACGAACGCTTTTGGCGGTACGTTCAACTTTGTTGCATTTGCCACGCTCAGATACAAAATTTTACGAATTTTTACCGTTTCACAGCTGTACTGTAAAATAGAAAATCTATTTTACTACTTTTCGAACGTATACACACAATTTATTATTGCATCTCTCGCTGATTAATTACTCCCGTAATAAAGTCATTATTCTGTTTTTATCTTGCATCACCGTGTTAGGAATTTTTCAACTATGAATAGTAAAACTGTTTGTCTTAACAGTAAATGTGGCAAAAAAGTAGCCAAAGGTATCGAGTGCATTGCTTGCAAGCGTTGGTCTCACCCTCGCTGTTCAGCTATACATAAATACCACTATGGGCTTTATGCTAAATACCGCTGGCTTCCGTGGTATTGCAGAGATTGTCACAAGGCTGCCACTGATGCCGCATTTGTATACCACGAACGCCGACCGAGTGTAGCGCTACCTAGTGCGTCGGAATCCGTGTCCGACCAAACTTATGCATCAGTCGCGCGGTCGAATTAAGGCCTCGGGCGGACCTCGGCGGATAAAAAGGCCAAAGATTCTAGCAAGTTATCCCGCCCTCCCGTGCCATTAACCTATTTCAAGGCGAAAAATAAATTTAAGCCTTCTAAAATGCGGGTGTTTAATGGCTGTAACCACCATTAACCGACGCTAACATCACGCAGGTCAAACAGTCACCTACTAGTCTTAGACAACCTTCACGAATAGTGTCCAATACAGCAGGCAGCATAAGAAGGCAGGCGAAGATTACTAATTCCGGTAAACATGAAAAGTAACATAAAAATATGGCCGGCTCCAACGCCAACGATCAAATTATTCTGGAGCTGAACAGTCTTCAAGAATAAAATGAAACATTACATGGCCCATCTTCGGCTCGAAAAACTAGAACTCGTAATGTACTAGTTTTTAATCGTATAGAGCCCTTCATCAAGGAATTCAAGTCTCGTAGAGATTTGGACCGCAGGTGTATCCACGATCTATTTTGCATGGTTGGACTGAAGCCTTTTACTCCTACGGTGCAAGTTCATCGTGTGAGTAGATGGAAGATGGACAACCGGCCTCAGCCGATCCAAGTCGAGTTCAAATTTCATTCAGATCGCAATATGTTTTTGTCTAAGGAGGTACATATAACTAACGCCACTTTAGACAAACTCCAAGTGAAGCCAGACAACCCTCATTTTGATAGGAGACAGTACCCTGTAGCTCCGACTGGGATTAACTTAGCTGTAGGGTCATCCGCTCCCCTTCACCCTGAAGCGAAGCCTTCAGTTTGCACAGGACAGTATGTGGCTAACGAACCAATCGAGCGACCAGAATTTCTTTCGGTGGAAAGCTACAGAGAAGCACCCGCCACTGCCAAACAGTTTTTTATTTTGTCTCTTTGAAATCTTCGGGACAAGGCAGTTTCTCTTCACCAGCAAGGTGAGAGGTCAGCTAAAGTAGCATCGTGTATGATCAATTAAAAACACAGAGAACTCTAGCCCTTACTTTATTTACTGGAAAACGCTAAAAGACGTTAAAATTGTCAGTAGGTTGGAAAACTCCGATCTGATAAGTGACGTGGAAACTGTAACAGCATGGCTGGTTAAGTGGGACCTTCCCCTCAACCTAGATAAGAGTCAAATGCTCTCTACACTGGCAGGCAACATGATTGTCTCAACGCCCTCAGCTCACACGGAGTTCCGTATGGTAAAATCTACTAAGGACCTAGGAATCGTAGTCTTCGCAATCTTTAAGTGAGCTGACCAATATGCAGTTGCGGCTCAAAGGGCAAGGAGGAAACTCTTTCGACTACGTCCAGCCCACACTTGCCGAAAACCTGAGGTGCTATTTCCCCTCTACAAGGCAATAGTAAGGCCACATTAAAAATACTGTATCCAGGCTCAAAGGCCGTATTAAAAGGAGGATATCGTGCAGCTAGAAAAGGTACAGAAGCTGGCCACTCGCATGATCGAGGGGTTAGCATACACCATTTATGAATATAGTCTATTAGCACTAGGACTTTTTTCGCTTAGGAGGAGGCAATTAAGGAGGATCTTATAGAGACCTTTAAGGTTGTCAAAGGATTACGTTGTCTTGAATTCGATGACTTCTTTCGGTTCTTTCATTTGGTTGGTACACGAGGGCAAAGTCTTAAGCTAAGTAAACAGCACACCAGGCTCGAATCCAGAAAGCACTTCTTTAGCATCCGTATAGTGAACGCGTGGAACTCACTTTCCGCAGAACTTATCATGGCAACTTCAGTAATTGCGTTCAAACATGGGCCGAACGAACGGTGACAGGTGCTCTTTCCGGAGCATTACCCCAAGGACTAAATCCATATTTATGATCAAAAACCCAAAAATATTAGGAAAATAATTTTGAAACACAAAAAAGCGTTTCTTTTTCATTTTGTCGTTTTTGTTGAAATAAACTGCTGTCCATCGTCTTTTCATTCGATTGGACATACAACCTGCATTAACTATTTCATCTTCCGGCGATGAGACGTCTCCCATCTTTCATTCACAGTTACACACGCCTGTGTTACTTACGAATCAATCCCGGTAGTAGTGGGTGTTTTAGGCACACCTCCGAAAGAATCTGGGCACTCGTTTCGACTCGGTCGACTATCGGCCTGTGATACTGATACTGATACTGATGCCTAGGAATGTATAGCAAATAAGGAGAGTATTCAGGAAAAAAACTTACACTAATTGTGGTTCAAACCCTGATTAAACCTCGAGACGGTACTGCAGAATATAATTTCTTCTGGCAGAATGTTTCAGAAGTTAACAACCTTGAGGCTGAAAAAGTGTTACTTGGAGTCTAGACGACATCGTTTCTTAGCAATTTCAAGTGAATGTCCCCGGGTTCCTAGCTCGGGGCTTAAGGTAAAGAAGTTGTGCATTGTGCACTCAAACCCTTCAGTAGCTCAAAGGTTTCTATCAAGTCACCTGTTAAACGACGGCGCCTAAGAGAGACAAGATCGATTGACATTAGGCGCGCAGCGTACGGTCTCCCTCGCTGACCCTCAATCATGCGAGTTGCGAGGCGCTGTACGCTTTCAAGTCAAAGGATGTCATTTTTGTAGTTAGGAAACCACGCCTGAACACAATATTCGAGATGCGGCCGAACTAATGCCTCCTACAGTGGCAAGAAAACATCGGGTCTTCTGCTCGATAGCACTCATTTCAGCCGAAAAAGTACCTTGCGTGCACGCTGAGCCGCAGCGGCATATTGGTCCTCCCAATCGAAGTCAGCCCAAACCAGTACTCACAAATCCTTAACAAACTGTGCGGCGTTAACACTGAGGGAATTCTCCGCCACCTGGACCGAAATCTTATCAACCAGTGCTGACAAGAGTTGGCTTTTATTTAGGTTTAGTGGGATATTCCACTGGTATGACTAGTTTATGACCCGCTCAAGGTCGCGCATCAATGTATCTTCATCTGTTGATCCGATGAATTTCACATCATCCGCGAAAATGGAGCATGGGCACTTCAATGCAGAGGACAAGTAATCGACGTAAATCAGGAATAGAAAAGGACTAAGTACCGAACATTGGGGTACATCACTGATCACGTCGGTTTGATTCGAAAGCGTAGATCCTACTTTAACTCTCAATGTCCTACCTGTAAGGAAGGCCTTTATCCAAGCAAGTAGACTACCCCGTATGCCTTTGGCTGCAAGCTTAATCTTTAGAAGGCGATGATTTACGGAATCGAAAGCGTTGCTGAAGTCTTTGTAGAGGGATTCGACAGGCTTCACTTCATCCATCCTCTTAGTGGCAGTATTGAGAAAACTAAGAAGGTTAGTCAGACAGGATCTACCTTTAAGAAATTCATGCTGAGTTACACTCAACAGAGAATGCCGACAAAGATGCTGACAGATTTTCTCACGCAGCAGTTATTCCATTACTTTCGAGACGATGCTAATCAGGCTGACCGGCCCACAGTTACCAAGATTTGACCTGCAACCACCCTTGTGTATTGGCATAACTATGGCTTCCCTCCACTTACTGGGAACAACTCCTAGTTGCAAGCATGAATTAAAGAGCTGGCAAAACGGTTCAACAAGCACCGAGGCAAGATTTTTAAGCATAATTAAGTAGTTGCCATGCGGTCCCTCAGATTTGTTGACTCGAACATGGTTAAGTGCGTCATACACCTCAGCCTCATTGGAGGACAACTCATCTAATACATTGACACCAAGTGTCAAGTTAAGCAGATCTGACGGTGCGTTTGGAGAATTATTCCGTCGTTGAACGCTACTGAAAAACCCTGAGAAGGCAGTCGCCTTAGACAGGTCGGTATCGGCAACTTTTCCGTCCTCCAGTTTCAAATCCCCTATGTTTTCCCTAGTTTTTCCTTTTGACTGTGCGTAGCTATAAAACCTTTTCGGGTTGGATTCAGCATCCCTAGCTAGAGATAACTCAAAATCCCGTTTGAGCACACGTTGTAATTTAACACAGGCATTCCGATCGGTTTTGTAGCGGGCCCAAAAATCAGAAGTAAAGGATAGCTTATATTGCCGCCATAGACGATCCCGTTTACGGGTAGACCTACGGACTCGAGGAGACCACCAGGGTGGCCTTTGATGCCTTCTCACACACTGCAGCGGAGCGTGTTTGTCTTGTAACTCGTTTAGATACTTAGAAATTCTATCCCAGTTTTCATTTACATTTGAATCGCTAGATAACTGAAGGGAAGATTTTAAAGTCTGCAAGAGTAAACCCCAGTCTACACGCCTAAAATTGCGTCTAGGACGAGAGAAAGGTTTGCGAAAACGCAATATCGCTTCGAAGCTTATCATTACGTGATCATTTTTGCCGAGCGGTGGGAGGTACTTTAAATACCTAATGGCTTCTAGCTGGGACGACAATACCAAGTCAAGAGTGGATGGAGTGCATCCATGGCGAAACCTTGTAGGATCATTGCCATGCTGGTGCAGCGCATGATTATGGAGCCATTCGAGAAAGGTGTCAGATTGCTGGGTGACTAGACCAGTGGGGACCGGCCAATCTATGTCTGGGAGGTTGAAATCACCCAAGATAAGTACACTGTGAGCTGAGTGAAACAAACCGTCGAGTGTCTCAATAAGCTGTGTAAACTCCTGTATGGATGCACTAGGAGTGACGTAGACACAAGCAATTGCGAGCGATGACTTGTAGTAAGTCAAGATACTCGTAAAAACTTGGACGTTTTCAATGGCTAGAGATATCCCTGTACCTATGCTGTGCAAACCATACTCCAAGAGCAGTGCAACGCCACCGCCTCTCCTATCGTCCGGCCTATCGCATCATATGACCAGATACTGTTCGCTGATGTTTACCGGCACCTCATCAATCACAGGCAGCTAGGTCTCAAAAAGAGCAATAACCTTTGGGTGTAACTGAGTCACGCAGAGAGAAAGTTTAGTCCAGTTATTCCTTATGCTGCATACATTTGCGTAGAATACTTGGGCCCTGGTTATTCTTGCTTCTGAAACTAATCCTGTATGGCCCTCGGTCGAAGCACTCGTGGGAGCTGCACGTTTTTCGGCGTGCTACTTAGAGCAGGAGCATTAGCTTCGGCTGTCTCTTGCGTTGAGGTAACGGACCGTTGCTTGACAATTGAGACCGCTTTCATAGAAGAGAAGCAACTACTGGAGTCACCTGCTCGATTGCCATCTTCAATTGCGCTAAGACAATCAACATCATCTGGACCGGACAGCAAAACTAGTGGCAAAGTGCTGTTCGGTATGCCCGTCTGTGACTTAATAGCATTTCGCGCTGCATCCGGGTTAAAAATGACCGATTCTCTCATTGATAAGTTTCTCCTATTGGAATCAGAATAATTTGGCCTAATCCGGGACGGAGGGTTGTCGGGCTTCATCTGAAGTTTATCTAGCGCTGAGTTAGCGATATGCTCAGTCCTAGCTAGGAATGCATCCCTATCCACCTGGTAATTGCAGTTCAGTTAAGTTGCACAGAATAGTAAGTGGCTAACGAGTTAATCAAGCGTCCATAATTTCTTTTGGTGGGAAGCTGCGGAGAAGCAACCACCACTGCCAAAGCGTTTATTCTTATTATGATTTGGATATCCTCGAAAATTGTGAGCCAAGGGAATTTTTGGGTTGTACTTAGAAAGCACCTCCTATGAATGATGCTGGGAAGAAATTTCTCTTCACAAGTACGGTGACAGGTCGAATAAAGAAGAGTTGTGTATTAAAAAACAGAACTCTAGCATTCACTTGCATACCAGACAACGCTAAAAATGGTTAACTACCTAATCTTGCATAGTAATCAGAGAAAGAATTCAGGAGAAAGCTTTCCCCAGATGCGGTCCAAACCGTTCTTAAAACTCGCGACAAAACAGCAGGATATAAGTTCTTCTGGAAGCCGGTTCCAGGAATTTACTACCCTGAGGCTTAAAAAGTTTTTTCGGTAGTCTAGTCTACATCGCTCCTAAGCAAGTTTGAGTAAATGTCTGCAGGTGCCGAGCTCAGGACTTAAAGTAAAGAAGTCGTTCATGATAACCCCACTTAACCCCTCCAAGATCTTAAAAGGTTTCAATTAAGTCACCTCTCAAACGACGGCGCGTAATTGATAAAAGATCTTGGGAATTCAGGCGTGCAGCGTGAGGTTTTCCTCGCTGACCCTCAATCATGCGAGTTGCGAGACGCTGTACGCTTCCGAGTCGAACGAGGTACTTCTTGTAGTAAGGGCACCACGCCTGAACACAAAATTCTAAATGCGGCCGAACTAATGCCTTGTAAAGGGGCAGGAATACATCATGTCTTCTGCTCGATAACATGGATCTCAGCCGAAAGAGCAGTATCAGTATCAGTATCACTGAGCTATAGTCGACCAAGTCGAAACGAGTGCATAGATTCTTTTGAAGGTGTGCTTCAAAACACCCACTACTACCATGATTGATTCGTAAGTAACACAGGCGTGTGTAACTGTGAATAGGAAAGGAAGACGTCTCATCACTGAAAGGTGAGAGAGTTAATGCAAGTTTCATGTCCAATCGAATGGAGAGACGATGGACAGCAGTTTATTTCAACAAATACGAAAAATGAAAAAGAAACGCTTTTTGTGTTTCACCATGATTTTCCGAATATTTTTGTGGTTTTATTACCATAAATACGGAGGGCTGAAGGTGGTTAAAAGCAAATCAAAAGCCCAGATATAGTTCGACGGTATGCACTACAATATTGAGTATACAGTTCGTACGTTTCATACGTTCTTATTTCAGGATATCTGGAATGTAAGGTAGCGGTTCTCCTCACCAACACGCTTAGAGGTAATCTATTCAGGAAACTATGCAATAATATGCGTAAACAATTTATGATTCATGAAATCGCTAGCCTAGTCGAGGCAAAGTGAAGCACAGTAGTAGACTGTGGTGGGATGAGATGCTCTCATGTGGCCCAGGGATAGACAGATAAGAGATAAAAATGCAACAATACGTTTTTTGTTCAAGTTCAAGTTCAAGTTCAAAATAGACAAGTCTGAAAGCCAATCGCGCGTTCATATTTCTTTCGACGGTATGCGGTTGAGCACTCGGCATTTCGATATCGAATATACAGTTCGTACGTTTCATACGTTCTTGTTTCCGGATATCTGGAATGTGAGGTAGGGGTTCTCCTCACCAGCACGCTTAGAGGTAATCTATTCAGGAAACTATGCAATATTATACGTAAACAATCTATGATTCATGACATCACTAGCCTAGTCGAGGCGAAGTAAAACACAGTCATAGACTGCATGTGGGCTTATTTGCTGTCAGGTTGTTCAGGCCTAGACAGATATGGTAAAAAATGTAAACATAAGTTTTTTTGTTGTTTATTAAGAGTTTTTATTAGACAATGTGTGAAAATATGGTAAGCCATTTAGCGTATGATTCCCATTTAAAGCTCAACGCATTTGTGAGTTTTAATATACAATCTGGGAGCTCGTTCCAGAAGTTAACCACACGATATCTGAAAAAGTGCTCACATGCCGGCAACATGGGCCTACTCTTATATAGAATTAACCCTTGTATTTGCTTTAGGGGCCAGTTTAAGGTGTTCAGTAATATTATCACCCGTAATACCCTCTAGAATATGGAAGGCTTCTATTAGGTCGTCTCGCAACCGACGTCCCTTTATTGATAACAGATCCTTGCCTAATAGGTTTTACCTATCTGACACTCAATCACCCATGTCGCAAGTCGCTGGACCCTATCGAGACATGTGATATCTTTTTTAAGTACGGTGACAAGAATTGAACGCAGTATTTTAAGAGAGACCGCACGACTACTCTGTATATGGGAATGAAGATTGAAGGTTTACGGCATGACAACGCTGAGCGCAGTATGAAAAATTCAGTCGTCAGAACGCAGCTCTACTTGAAGTCTAGTTGCACGTCCCATGTTTTTGTCCACTCGATTACGTTTTTTAAATCAGAGATAAGTGTATCCCAACTGTCGGTTCCTAGGATCTTAACATCATCAGCAAACAGGAAGCAACGTGAATTCAAACAGGCTGTCAGGTCAAAAAAGAAAAAATAATGGACTAAGCACCGAGCGTTTGAAGTTCTAGTTTTGTTTCAGTATCAGTTCAGTTCAGTTTAGATTTCATAGGACAATAAGTGGCTTAGTAGCCAAGTGAGAGACCAGGATTTCCTTTGGTGAAAAGCTGCACAGAATCGCCCAACACTGCCAAAATAATTTTCCTTTACGTTCGTTTGTAATCTTCGACGAACAGTTCAGATCAGTTCAGTTTGCACATAACAGTATGTGACTAACGAGCCAATCAAACGTGCAGAATTTATTTTGCTGGAATGCTGTTGAGAAGCACCTACCACTGATAAAACTTTTTTGTTTTTGTCTGTTTGAAATCTTCGACGATCACAACGCCAAGCGATTATCTGGATTGTGAATAGGTAGCATTGAGTTATAACCTATGCTGGAAAAAGAAAGAGCAGTTCCTCTTCACTAGCACGGTGAGAGGTCAGCGAAAGTAAAATCTTGTATGAAAAGACACAGAAAACACTAGCATTTACTTGATATACGGGATAAAGCTGAAAGGTGATCTACCTAATCTTCTATAGTAATTATGGAGAATATTCATCTCCAAACCCTGCCTAAAACTCGAGACGGAAATGCAAGATATAAGGTTTTCTGGAAGAATGTTCCATAATTTTACTAGTCTAAATATGAAAAAGTGTTTCCTGGAGTCTTAGCAATTTTAAGTGAATGGCTCCGAGTGCTCAGCTCGGGAATTAAAGTAAAGAAGTCGTTCATTTGCACGCCACTTAAACCCTTCAAGACCTCGAGGATTTTAATTAAGTCACCTCGTAAACGACGGAACATAATGGAGAAAAGATCGAGAGACATAAGGCGTGCAGCGTACAAATTCCCTCGCTGACCCTCGATCATGCGAGTTGCGAGGTGCAGTACGCTTGCAAGTTGAAGGATGTCCTTTTTGTAGTAACGACACCATGCCTAAACACAATATGCGAAATGACGCCGAAATATTGCCCTGTAAAGTGGCAGGAATACATCGGGTTTTCTGTTCCATCGCAATAATTTCCGCCGAAAAAGTACCTTGCGTACATGCTGAGCTGCAGGAGCACATTGTTCCTCCATTTGAAGTAAGCCCTAACCAGTATTCCTAAATCAATAAGACACTGTGTGGCGTTAACAATAAGAGAGAATTTCCCGACACCTGGACCGAAACATTATCACCTAATGCTGATAAGATTTTGGTCCAATGATCAAGAGACAATAGTATATTAAGGTACAAAAAGCTATGTGCTAACAAGAAAACCATAGGATAGTCAATACAGGGGGTCATATGGAGTTCGGCAAGTTTGGTTTCGTTTGCCAAAGTTCCGTTAATGGTGGGGTTATATATATCATAACAGTCAATACAGGGGGAAAGGAATCAGTGTTGTTCCGTATATATGTATCAGTATCAGTATCAGCATCAATATCACAGGGTTATAGTCGCCTAAGTCGAAATGATTGCCCAGATTCTTTCGGAGGTATGCTCGAAAACACCCGTCACTACCGGGATTTATTCGTATGCAATATAGGCGTATGTACATATGAATGGAAGTTGGAAAAGGTCTGATCACCGAATGGTGAGAGGGTTTATGCATGTTGCATTTCCAATCGAATGAAAAGACGATGGACAGCAGTTAATGTCAATACAAGCGAAAAATGGAAAAGAAAAGCCTTTTGTTTTTCAATAATTTTTCCAAGTATTTTTGTTGCTTTTTGGCAATAAATACGGATGGATTTATTGTTACGGTTAATGCTTCGGAAATAACACCTGCTCACTTTCGTGCAGCTTATGTTTAAACGCATTTATTAAAGTTGCCGTGATTAGTTCTGCGGTGAGTTAGTTTCACGCGTTTACTACAAAGATGCTAAAGATGTGCGTTCTGGATTTCAGCCTGGTGTATTGTTTACTTAGCTCAAAACTGTGCCCTCGTGCACCAGACAGAGGAGAGAACCTTAAGAAGTGATCGAATTTAAGACAGTTTAATTCTTTACACTCATCAGAAATCAGTTTTTGGTTTAAGGTTTGTACTAATGTGTCAGATGGTTAGTACGCACGCTGAAGTGAAAAGATGACATGCTTATCACGAGCACATAAAGTTAAGTAAGCAATATGCTTCACTCTCTTTCGAGCTTTACTCTTTCTGGGGCGTCTAGCATATCTGGTAGTGCATTTAAGTAGTAACTCCTATATTTTATTGTGAAAGATTCCTGAGATTATATTAAATTTATCAGGAATGAAACATTCAGTCCAATCTTCGTTTTATTGAAGTTTAAAACGTTTTCCCAGTCCAGGTGACTAATTATAGGTGTTCTTACTATTAGTAATTATATTATTATAACTCAATTCGAACGAAATAATATTATGATCGCCATTAAAAATGATGGCGATACGCTCAAGCTAGATGTTGTGATATTGAGAGTGAAGACAAGATCAAGTTTATTGTTCTAACGCGTTGGTTTATCAACGAACTATTTAACCTAAAAGTTTCAGGATATTGGAAAACGAATGAGGACATATATCCGTACTTTCTAACCAGTTAAGTGTAGGCATGTTAAAATGTACAATCAATTTATAGTGGGTAGGTTGGATGGAGGCTTCCTTGAAGCAATCGATCAAATGTTGAAGTGAATAAAGCCATTTTTCTTCTTCTTCTTCTTCTTCGAAGATGAAGTCGTAGCCGGTGAGTAGTAAATGTATCCATGTAAGAGATCAAAAACTTTTAGTGACAGTCAGATGAAATCTTCGATATGACACAATACGGATGAAAACATGATGTTTGCCTGGATGTCTGAGTAAACATAAACAAGGCATCCAACTCTACGTTTTAAACCGAGGTCACTCCTTAAAATTTGATAGTTTGGAATCAACACTTCACAATCTGATTGTTTCCACGATTCAGTCATTAGAATAATATCCGCGGGGTTGGACAAAAGATATGAACGAAAATTTAATAGCTTATTAGCTATGGATCGAACATTAATAGAAATGAATCTAAGAGATGAGGCGCGATAAGTAGAGAATGTTTCAGTATGTAATTGATCATTATATGATGCAGGATGGTTCATGATAAAACTTTTGTGGAGGGATTAGAATAATTTTCATGTTTGAGTAATGAAACATAGGAGGCTGAGTGAAAAATTGGTTCAAATGCGGGAAATATGTGTCAAGGGACAAGCTATTATGGTGAAAATGCTATATAACTGCTCTTCCGAAAAAGTTGCGCACGCCTTCTTCAAACGTTGGGTGGCACTGTTTGGTTGCCCGAGTATCGTGACATCCGAACGAGGTTCCCATTTCGATGGCGCTTTCAATAAATTACTGGCTATCCGATTTGCCAACATCACCGAACTACTGACTACCACCCTGCTGCGATTGGTATGGTGGAACGGTGGCACGGGCAACTAAAAGCCACTGCCGCCGAGTTAACTTCCGGTCGTACCATCGCATTACCTGGTGAATATGTCTTCCCGACTACGCAATCACCATTCGCCTATGAAGATTACGTGGCGCGCTTGCGACATTATATGAGTCGTTTCCACCCACCACCCCCTCGACTTCGGGCCTAACCGTTCCACGTGCCGAAGAAGTTTGCACATTGCCGCATGAATTTCACATGGAGGTACTGACTGGACCGAAGCTCTACCTATTGTCCCCCTAGGTTTATTGTCTCCTTTAAAACCCCCTTGCAAGCCACTGCCGCCCAATTAACCTTCGATCGTACCATCGCATCACCTGGTGAATAAGTCTTTCCGGCTAAGCAATCACCATTTGCCTATGGAGATGACGTGGCGCGCTTGAGACATTATATGAATCGTTTCCACCCACCACCTCTGCGACTTCAGGCCAAACCGTTCCACATGCCAATGGAGTTTGCCCATTTCCACTATGTCTTTCTCCGAAATGACATAATGAATCAACCTCTTCACCCTCCTTATGCTGGACCATTTAGGATAATTCACCGGTCCCAAAAAACAGTTATGAATAACCGCGCCGGTCGACACAACACGGTCTCTATTGACAGAGTCAAACCGGCGTTCATGGACAATACACTTCACTCAGTTAATTTACAAGACCGAACCTGAACCGCAGCATCACCAATGATAACCCCAACTATAACTTCTACTATCTAAGCACCGGCCACCACAACAACTAGGCGAGCGACACTGCAAACCTTACGGTTTGCCGACAATATAGTACACATTTGACGTGTTATTATCACTTGATATGCCCGTGCATGTTTTACGTACCTCATCATTATAACTAGGTATTGGCATTAGAACCATGCACCAGAGAAATTTTTCTTCTTACTCCTCAGGTACATATGCACCTTTCATTGTGGAAACCGTGACACACGCCACCAACGAACTACCTACGCTTTTCTTCAACTAATTCGGTGGCCCTAACCATGAGCACACACCGTCTAGTGCGAAACCGATCAGATAAGGTCCTTACCAGCCCGACTACACGCCACTTAGATTTCTACAGGCGAGTCCGTTCGCCATCAACCCTGGAGGTGCAGAAAATTCTCAGCAGGGACTATTTTTTTGAAGTATCTGTTTCTTCGTTGTCAAGCTTACGGATGTGCCTACATCTGCTTCTACTGGGTTCGTACTAAGACCATGCCAGACTGGCGATTCCCGCTAGCAGCACGTTCACCCCATGTGAGGCGGCTTTCGCAGCACGTGTACCTCATGTGAGACGTGACTCGGTTTAGTCCTGATCGGTTTATCATGTACCACTGACAATCGACCTATGCAGATCAAGTGCCTAGCTGACTTCCAAGTGACTGGTTTCTGAGATACTATGTTCCAGCCTGGAACGACCTGACACCGCTTGGCCAGTTCAAATGTCAATTCCTGATCAGAAGTCTCCTCTGACCAGACTTCTTGGACGGAAACTGTGAAACAACTTTGTTTTATTGTACTTGAAACAATTGACCTTGACAGAATTTCCGTCAAATCGTGTTCCGTGATTGATCCGTTGTACCTTCGTGCACATTTTGGCTACCGCGATAAATCAATCCTTCTCCTATGCGTTTTTTCCTACCTACTTGGGGACGTTATTGTAGCGGTCAGTCTACTACATATCACTCATAGTAAGCAAATGGGAAGCATTAACCATCTTTAGAGCTCTATGCTGAACTTTATCAAGAACAGAGTGCTCCCTTTTTGATGGTCGTACCTTTGCGCCGCACGTCTCATCAGAATTTTTTTAAAATTTTAACTTCATCTGTAAGCTAAATGCATCTAAAGTTTTTGGTATCAACTAAGGTCAATTTTGTACGCGCACGTTTGAAGGAATAACCAGAAAATGAGAATAGCAGTGAAGCTTTTGTTCTGAATTAGTTTGTTTACGCCGGAGAGAAATTCCAATTAATAATCCGTAATGCTGCAAACATTAAGGTACAATACTGTGTGGGCGCTGGTTATTTGTGCTTCTGAAACTAATCCTGCTTGAACCTTGCTTGACGCACCCGATGGAGCTGCAAGTTTTTGGAGTGCTACTTAGAGCAGGAGCATCAGTTTTGGCAGCTTCTGCGTTAAGATATTATAGGACATTAGATCGTTGTCTGACAATTTAGACCTCATCCATTATAGTGGGGCAATTACTAGAAGCATCTGCTACGCTCACATCAGCATTGGCGCCAAGCCAATCAAAGTCATTTGGCATAACAGCAATACTCGTGGCGATGTGCTGTTCGGTATGATCGTCTGTAACTGAATAGCGCTTTGCTCTGCGGTAGGTTAACGAATAGCAGTTGTTCCTACTACTATGTTTTCTCCAATTCGAAGCATAAGAGTTTTGTCTAATCCAGGACGGATAATTGTCCAGCTTGACATGAAGTTTATCTATGGATGATTTGGCGATTTGCTCAGCAATGGCCCGGAATGCACCCCGATCCGCCTGTTATTTGAATTCAACCTGGATTGGCCGGGGGCAGTTACTCATCTTCCATCTTCCTACTTGGTGGACTTGCACTGTGGGAGTAGAAGGCTTTAGATCCACAATTAAGAAAAGATAGCTGATATACCCTCCGTAAATATTTAACTAAATGAGACTGTTAAATAGTTCAAAAATCAAGCACTTAAACGTTTCTAAGATTTTAAAGAGACCAACTAAAGCCGATTTAATTTAGACGAGCCCACGAAAGTCAAGTCAGAACTCCTAGTTCCTCTCGGTTTTCTGGATTAGCAAGAAAAGTGAAAAACATGAGTTCTAACACTTCCTTATGATGCATTTATTTTTTAGTATAGATTATCAAAAAGCCGTGATTTATCAAGTCCACAAAAATATACATTAGGTCCAATAGTAAAAAGAATCATAATATATTGATAAAGATTGTTAGGAAACGCGAAAAAATAACTTCTGCTTGTGATTTTTGAACAACGTCAATGGTTGTAGATTATAATACGTGATAGAAAAATGTGTTTGCGCCCTTTCAACCTTCTATGCTGTTGATAAAATTTGAAGAGTGACCGCACAGATGATTGTTATAAGAGAGCTGGAACGGATGTTTGCAAGGATGAATTGTTTGATTAAGTATATCCAAAAAGCAGTGAACATTTTACCATCCATGATACACACTAGGTGAAACCGCATGCTTTATAAGTAAAATATTGTGGAGGTGCAAATTGCTTCAACGATGAGTGCTAATCTCAAGATTTCGAATAATATGCATAAATACACCCTCCATCACACTACAAGGGAATGAAGCACCGAAAAGTTCGATGACGACAATTGCGAACTCGTAATATTTCGAGTTTCGGAGGGATTGCATGTCAACGGTCAAACGAGCTCCACGTGGTGATGGCACGAAATTAACTAAGAAATCAGATCTGAGTGACAATCGAGGCAAACACGTTTGAAGATCAGTGATGTTCAAGTACCTGTGAAAGTCGGGGGTTAACGTAGTTAATTTTGGACCGATTCAATGTTATTCATGGTAATTCAAGGTTTTTAAATGTCTTAAAAGCAACAAGCTTAACAACAACCATAGGATGGTAAAATTGAAATTAAAGTGTATAAACAAGATAAGGAAGTAGATTAAGCAGTATATAAGTGTTCGCGAAACGAATAATTCAATAAAAATTCGTCTAATTTCGTTTTAAATTCATGCAAGCTAGTGGAGTGAGCAACAGTAGAAGGTAAACTGTTCCAAGTAAAACACACACGGACAAAGTAAAAATACCTTCTACAGTTCAGGCGGGAATGGAATACCACCAGCACATTCATGGGTCCGATAATTTCTTGTATCCGTTCGCGTGAATAAATCCTGTAAGGGGTGGTTCGCGATAAGGAATGTTTTGTAAAGTAACGCAAGGTCTCCTCTGATTCGTCGATAGGGAATGTCGAACAAATTCAGTTGAGCTATCCTTTCTGTATAAGGCTTGTTTCGGATGCTGAGAACTAGTTTGTTAAGCGGTGATTGATTGACTACATAAGTTGAACATCATTTTTGAGCCACTGAGACCATGACTGCATACCGTATTCGATTAATGGTCTCAAGTATGTATTCATGATCCTTGGGTATATCTTGTGCGAAAATTTCCCAGATACTCGTTTGAGAGGATTTAGGACGCGTTGGTTTTTTAAGGAAGCGTTAGTATGAAGTGAGGTTTTTAAACTGGAGCGTTTTGTTTTCGGGACCTTGTAGCTTGGTGTAGATGCATTTCTTGGGCTGTTTTTTTCAACAAGGATGGCGTGTTGGGAAGGAGGCTAGCGGAATTCAGAATATCTGTTATGCCGACTCCTCTAGAATCGACATCTGAAGGTTTTTTTGCTTGCAAGGATGCCTGATCATTTTGGGGTTATATTGTTGCACTTTGTGGTGCATCTATCTGTCCGATATGAAGTTTCGATGCGCTTAGTCTAATTTCTCGTGGCATTTGTCTGCGGCCATTTTCCCAACGAAACACCAATGAAACGGAAATGTGATAATTGTGAACCTTAAATAACCTGACGCAATCATTTCCGGCATCACTATCCCACCCGCTTACAATTTGATCATATGATTGTTGGACAAAGTAACAAACGATGTAGTAATGTCTGGTTTCATTGAGAATTGATGAATACAGGCGTGCAACTAACGCCCTACAACCAAGTTCTGCTTATCGTTGCAAGCTCTGCAGTTTCTCTATGGACACACTAGAATACCTAATGAGTTAAATGGACAGGCAAAACAAAATCGGATGCAGTAGATTGGGATAAAATAACAGAGGTGATTTTGTTGAAAGGAACATTCATCATATATTTAGTCTCCTATGTATCCAAAAACTTACTGTATATTACACACAAGAATTGTCAGAAAAATCACTGAATTGTTGTGAAAGATAGTGACTATGTGTAAACTACTTGAGTATAGATAAGTAAACTCGTTTAACAATGACGATTGCATTATGACGATTCGAATTCCCAAATATGTAACAGCAAATTAAAATTACACAATACAACTATCAAGATTATATCATCTACTACGTTGCATAATATCATTATAAATTAGTGTGACATCGACAAATTCGGTAAACAAACTGCAAATTAGCTTAAGCCGAACCTATCAGGCATACCCGCAACTATTTGCAGAAGGAGTAGCAAACATTTGCAAATATTTCTTTAGAATTCGTTCAACATATCGATTAAAGTTGACAATTTATCAGAAGTATGGAAAATTTTTTGATTCACACAGGCATAAATCTTATTCAGCGCAATTTATGCTCTGATAAACCATATCGTTTAAATTCTAGAACGCCTTCATGTCCGAAATCCTTTATCTTATTTGCATCAAGATACAATTGTTGAAAGGAGCGGCTTATTAAACAATTACCGTCGATTTTTTCTTGTGATAACATGTGTACATTTTTATTACGTGCAATATGTACGCCACATGTTATGTTTATTTAATAAGCATAAATGTTGAAAATTTCCGAATAAAACTATGTCTTCCTTCCTTCTTTTTACATAAAAACTGAGAAAGAAGCGTGTAAAATGCATGCGGATACTCATTACACTGTCCTTACCTGATGAGTGCAAACAGCAGACCCGTCATGGTGTGTGTGTGTGAAAGAAGTGGATGCAAACGAGAATATTTGTAAAAGAAACTATTTTGCAAGGCCTATATTTGAGCAACTAATCTTAGATCTAGCATGGATTTCTAAAAGAAAGTGTTCTAAATTACATGGTAACTCGAATAACTTGGCCATATTACTACCTTCAAGAAGGTCGCTTTGACAGCCATTGTAGTTCTTCTCGATCTAACTGACACTCTTATATCTGTTATTAAACCATATAGCACGTGGTATAGATAGTAATCGTTTTACTTTGAATAACGTTTTCTCTCTCTCATCACTTTGTTTTTTCCATAGTTGCGGTTCAAACAGCCAACACATATCTAGTGGGGAAATACCCACTCACTCACTCAGTCCTCTCTGTGCCGGGTGGCACATGAGGCGAAGAGAACCCCACGCCAGTAGTTTAGGTCTGCCGCTGCTCCGTTGCTGTCTGCACCGTGAATCCTTGTGCATGTGGTTCGCGTTCCAACGTTCTGTGCCAAGTTTTCTTGGGACGTCCCCGTTTTAATTTACCTTGCGGACGACAGTGGATGGCTCCATCGTATGCGAACTGGGATTGATCATGCTGACATGACCGAACCATCTTCACCGTCGTCTTTTGACTACGGTAGATACCACCTCGAGACCAGTTTTTTGCAGGAGCTCTTCATTCGAAATGGTGTGTAGCTAAAAATCTGTAGAATCCTTCTCAAGCACTGAGTTTGAAACACGTTCATTCTGCGCTCAATGGCAGCGGTCGATTTCCAGCATTCCGATTCATACAGCAACACGCTCAGAACGTTGCTTTCGAAGAGTCTGATCTTTGTGTAAATGCTAAGAGCGAAGGATTTCCAAATAAAATTCAGCATGCAGAATGATTGGTTCGCCTTCCTGATCATTCTCCTTACCTCATCTTCACAGTCACCATTTACAGTCAGTTTGCTCCCAAGATAGACTGTAATCTCACTGAGCGGTTGACCTTCCACGAACACTAGTGGACGTTTTCCCGCATTACCTGCAATTTTTGCCAGCGTTAATTTCTAAACCCATTGTCTCGTCAATTGCTGATAGTCGATCGCTTTTGTTCTTGATGTCACTGATTTTGCATGCCAAGAGGGCAACATCATCCGCATAGTCCAGGTCTTCTAGCGGTGCCGCTGTGGTCCATGGAATGCCTTCTGCCATGCCATCGGTCACCTGTCTCATAATCCAGTCTTTTGTCAAGGAGAAGAGTATCGGTGAGAGGATACATCCTTGCCTCACTTCCGTACGAACCTCAAACTTCTCAGTAAGCATTCCATTGTGAGTGACTTGGCATTCAAACTTCTCATGAAAGGCTTTGATGAGATTTACTATCTTTGATGGTATACCATTATGACGGAGGATTTTACATAACACTGGTCGGTAAACGCTATCGAAGGCCTTCTGGAAGTCTGTGTAGGCCACACATGGCTCTGCATTCCATTCATGTGTCTGCTCCAGGATCTGACGGAGGACAAAGATTTGCTCAATGCAAGATTGTCTTTTCATGAACCCGGCTTGCTTTTGTCGTGAAATGGATTCAACTGCATTGGAGACACGTCGGAGAATACTTTGCTCGTGACTGATAGAAGCGTAATACCTCGCCAATTTGTGCAGTAGCTCAAGTAACCTTTCTTGGAAAGTTTGATTATAGTACCCGAACGCCAGGCGTCCGGTATCTGCTCAGTATCCAAGATGTTCTGAAATAGGTCTCGCGGAACTTTTGGCGCCTTTTCGGTTTCCGCCTTGAGCACATCGGCATACACTCTATCGTCACCTGGTGCCTTCCCATTTTTAAACCTCTGGATAGCAAATTGCACCTCTTGGAGGCTGATGCGGTCTGTTTTGACGTCGAGCTCTGTAGGTTGTAGAGGACCAGTCAAGCTAGTTTAAAAAACTCGCAGTACAAAAATAAGCAATCTGACTCACGAACAGTTCTTTCGATCCACGTACATATAATCCGCAATCCTCCTCTGGTATTTCCTTGTTGTTCTTGTAATGACTTCAATATTTCCACTCGAAATATTACGCTCCCGAGAGGAAATTCCCCAAAACCCAGATCGACCAAGAATGCGGGTGACGCACACAACAGAAGTATATTGCGATTAATTGATGTGTTGATTATGTACAAATCGTATTCAACAGATGAATTGTGTTAACTGAGTTATCGAACAAAAAATAGTTGAAATCTGAGTGATAACGTAAACAGGAAATCAATAAATCTATAGTGCTATCGATCGTCTGAGCGAAACGATATTGTCAGAACAAATTGAGCTAAAGATATCAAAACTGTACAATAGTTTTTTTTACCAGAAAAATTGTTAAGTAAAATTAGTTATATATAATCTCTACACATCTTTCTTCTAAGAGCGTTGAAAAAAATGGAAACGCTCGAAACATTTTAAGTGAGGTAAGTCTCAAGTTTCTTTGGCCAAGTAACATCGTTTGTGTAGGGTTCTTTTCAAGCAAGAACGTAAAGTCTGCGGAAAAGGACTGGGTATACCCATTGGTTGCGTAGGAGGAGTAAATTGGATGACGATAGCATTTTGCGGGATGTTGTTGGCCTCCTCCGGTCGATGTCGACCTGGGATGTACAACACAATCACGTGAATGTTCAAGTTCTGTAGCTTTTGGAATGACCAAACAGTCCGATTCGGGAGGAACAATCTCTCCCGAGATCTTATTTCACTGCCGTTCGTAATCCTTACATGACAAGTGGTAAGAGACTGACCGATTTTGTGTATTCCCGTGATCAATGAGAGCAGCTTTTAAGCTGCCTCAGGTATATCGACGTTGGTTTGAGGCGGTGGGCGGTTTAGAATGAGCTCAAAATGTTCTCGCCATCTGGCTTACTCTTCTTTCGTATCAGTTATTACATCTCCACCCTGGGTCCTCACTTGTTAATTGCTTGCCTGACTACGATTGCAGAGCTTTCAATTAACCTGATATAACGTTCTCGAATCATTCATTTGGCACGCCTCTTCTGCTTGTTGTGTCAGGTTTTCCACATACCGTCTTTTGTCCTTCCTCGCTGATTTTGTAGCCTCTTTATCTTTCATTCTATACTCTTCAGTGGTGGCATTCCTTTCATTAGACAATTTCTTGCTCCGCATGCGTTTTTTTTACATCTTTTCTCTCTTCTATGAGTTGCCAGGTTTTCGACGAGATCCACGAGGCCTTGCCCCTCTCTCTGTACCGGTGGACTTTTTCTCCGACGGCCTTTAGTGTGCGGTTAAAAACATCAATCGTCATTGAATCCTTGGGCCGGGCGCTGATTTCCTATCTCAGGATGTTGCCGAAAGCTTTCCTCGTGGCGTCATCGCTAAGCTTATTCACATTCAACCGTAGGCTGTTCTGAATTCCGATATTTACCTTTCTCAGTTACAAACAAATCTTTCCCACAACCAGGAAATGGTCGCTACCAATATCGGCATCACGCATGACCCTCACATCTTGTAACGAGCGCCTCCATTTACCATTTATCATCATGCGATCAATTTGACTTTCTGTTCTGCGGTCCGGAGAATACCAGGTTATTTGATGGATGTTTTGTGGGGGAATAGGGTGCCTCCAACGACAAGATCGTTTTCTTCGCAGAAGTCAAGTAGCTTCTCCCCATTATCATTCTGTAGACCAACGCCATGCATTTCTATGGTACGCTCCCTGCTCGTATTTACAGTTCCGGTTCTAGCGTTGAAATCTCCCAGTAGGTCGTCCATTGGGATGACCCTCAAGACTGATTGCATGGCTTCGTAAAACCTGTCTTTCTCCTCTTGGGCTGCATCTTCTGTTGGAGCGTATGCTACCACAATGAAAAGTTTGCAAAAGCTCGAATTTAGTCTGGCATATAGGAGTCGCTCGTTTACACACTCCCATTACATGATCGTACTGCTGATCTTTCTGCTCGCAAGCAGAGCGACTCCACCATGATGGAGGTTATCTTGCCTTCCTGACCAGATAATAGTCTTACCGCTATATAGCTTTCGCTGACCAGAGCGGTCCATCTCACCTCGGACATTCCAAGTATACTCAGATCATACCTGTTGAGCTCATGTATGGCAAGCGCTTGATACAGCGTTCGAACGTTCCAGCAACCAAGTCTTATCGTTCTTTTCGTCGTAAGGAGATCGGCCATCGGGCTTTCATCTCCATCCGTAATGGGACCTTTTGTAAGGTTCGCGTTACTCTTGTAGCCATCGATGAGTAGAATTTTTAGATCTGTTGTCATGGTTTCCGTAGCAATGTAGGTTTTACGGGATAGGGTTGCTAACCCTAAGACCAACAATCCTTCCATCTCAGACGGGCTTTGGACCGTCCTTGGCGGAGTAAGTGTGGAGATACAAGGCAGTGTTTTCGGTCCGATAATTTATATTAGAATAAGGACAAAGTTTTTGATTCAAAATGTTTCGAAATTTTATCTTTAGATAAATCGTAAAATACAATCAATACTGTAAACATTACACATCAATAAAAATTATCGCAGAGAATTTATACATTATATCAACCAGATGAATTCGAAGGTAATTGATCAATACGCAGTTCTATTTGATAAGCGAACGAGATAAATGGAAATCGGTATAAAGACGTTCTAGAAGGCAATATCAAATCTTTTGGTCGAGTCTTTAAGAAGGCCTGACGTTTTGGAAATCGTCATGCTGCAGGTTGGAATTTTCATTGTGGAAATTATTTATAAGTTGATCGGAAGAAGAAAAATGTCGTTGTTTACAAGAATTTCCTTCTAAGGAATATAGAGCTTGCGCATGAAACGATTGTGATGTAATGTTTGAGCAACACAAATCTTTCGAATGAAAGGCGTGGAAAATAGCACGTAATCAGTATAGAATATGAAGTATTATACAAGAGAATATAAAGTGAGAAATTAAGTTAGACTTGGCGTCAAGAGAACGAAGACGAAAAGCTCAAAATAAAGTCTACGAACTTTAGTAATTAGAGAATTTGGATGTTGGGTTCAATTATGGTTGCCGGATATTGTGACGCCTAGATATGTGATATATTTTCATATAGTCAGGTCTATGGACTTGATTTTAGATAAATTAAGATTACTGCAAGTTGCTTCGCGACGTTGACTACACAGATTAATGAACACATGTTCCATACATTTTTCGTAATTCAAAGAAACGCATCTCTCTTGTGACCAGGACGTAATTTCTTTGAAAGCAGCAGAGAGTAGATTATTTTATACTTAAATGTTATACATTCTGAAATTTCTTATCATAATAATAAGTGGATGATATAAAATGCCTCAATTATTTCTTAGCTAAGCAAATACAAAATAACACAACCAGGTTGAACAATAATTGCTGATTGTAACACGATATTTGCTCGCGTTAGCAACAAGCAAATCAAGAAGCATACACACGATAATTC
This sequence comes from Atriophallophorus winterbourni, assembly GCA_013407085.1. Taxonomy (NCBI): domain Eukaryota; kingdom Metazoa; phylum Platyhelminthes; class Trematoda; order Plagiorchiida; family Microphallidae; genus Atriophallophorus; species Atriophallophorus winterbourni. The sequence goes on along the minus strand of JACCGJ010023741.1, from coordinate 6,168 downwards.
AATTCGTATCACTAATAACGCGACAACATTCGTGATCTGGGGCTGTAATCTTTGCATTGCTCTCTTCCGGTGAACAGATATGTGATCTTCTCAAAAGACTATCAAATTATAAACATAATACATAGGTTTGTAGCAGCCGAAACCAAAGGTTGTCTCATTTAATCTCAATGCAAAGTATAGCTCTATAAACTTTTCCCAATACATATTTTGACTACTGTAATATAATATATAGTAGCACAAGTACACCAGACAGCAATGTTTTTTTATAGAAAAGATACAATATTATTTTATGAAATCTGTCATCGTTTACAAGGCTAAGAAATCTTACAGAGTGCAACTGAACCTTAATCCGTAAAATTAAAAATATCCCGCCTCAACTTTTGTGTAATATTGCCATCAGATAATGTACATGTAAATTCTAGATTCAAGATTTATGGTTGAAAAAGCGATTAACTTTACAATAACCATAGAATCGAACTATAGGTACAAATGTATATTTATGTATAAATAAAATCAAAATCAATTGGACGGTTCATATACGACAAGATACTACGTATAACATGATTAATAGTGAGACAATGATCCGATTACCGAAATTCTGTAAACAATACAAAAAATTCTGTCTGAGTAAATAGGCCAAACTCATACTCGTTCACGTGAGCCTCGGTGACCTTGACCGAGATCACGCTGTGTTAGGTCAATAAGGACTAGAACCAAATACGGCGTGCGAAAGCTAATGACGAAGTTTGTTTGTGCTATGAACCGGTTACTAAAAACTGGCCGTACGAGTGATCGCAGTCTGAGATTTGAGAAGATTTTCACTTGATAAAGTGCAATTTATCGAACCGATTGTGTATTTTTCCGAGTTGTTGATATAATTTTCTGTATTGATATTGATTTAAATCGTAGAAAAATCACTATCAGCACGATTTTGTTGGAGCAGAATTTTGAAATATCATTCCAAAACTGCTTGCTAAAATCTTTATTGCTCTTATAAGGAAATCGTTGAGTTGAACCATCGAAAATAACATTTAGTGATATCACAAAGTTATTAATACCTCTGTTAGTCTGTTTGGCATAGCATTTGTCATATTATTTTAACGGACTCCTTGACTATCAAAAAACCTATTCTTAATCTGCACAAGTCGAAAATTCATAATCACCAAATTAACTCCTGAGAATGTAACACTTATTGCTAAGTCACGGATACTTGATAGTTCGTTAACATGTGCTTACATGTTTCTGCGCAATATTGAATAATGGAGAATAACACATTATTATGAGTGTACATTTTGTGCAGCAATGCCATGCGTGATAAGCAATAGTGTATGGGTTACAGACAAGTGTCTTCAATCGATGACGTGCTCAGACGTGTTGTAGGTATGTATCGTGTGATCGCTTGTTTGGCATATGTTTGGCAATCCATATATGGTCAACACCGATTTCATATATAAGTTAAACAAGCGAGCAAGAGAGCTCACACACATTTCGTTTTACTAAGATGGCGGATGACGAAATTAGCGCACTGGTTATTGACAATGGATCGGGGATGTGCAAAGCTGGATTCGCTGGAGACGATGCTCCCCGAGCCGTGTTCCCGTCAATTGTAGGCAGACCGAGGCATGTCGGAGTTATGGTGGGAATGGGACAGAAAGATAGCTACGTTGGCGATGAGGCTCAATCTAAACGTGGTATCCTCACACTGAAATACCCCATCGAACATGGGATCGTCTCGAATTGGGATGATATGGAAAAGATCTGGCATCACACGTTCTACAACGAACTGCGTGTTGCACCGGAAGAACATCCGGTATTACTTACCGAGGCACCTATGAACCCGAAAGTCAATCGTGAGAAGATGACACAGATTATGTTCGAAACCTTCAACACACCAGCAATGTATGTCGCTATCCAAGCTGTCCTTTCGCTATATGCTTCAGGCAGGACAACCGGTATTGTGCTGGATTCGGGAGATGGTGTGAGCCACACTGTGCCCATCTACGAAGGTTATGCGTTGCCGCATGCGATTTTGCGTCTCGACTTGGCTGGTCGTGATCTGACTGATTATTTGATGAAGATCATGACAGAACGAGGAAATACGTTCACTACAACAGCAGAGAGGGAAATTGTCCGTGACATCAAAGAAAAGCTGTGCTATGTGGCTCTAGACTTTGACCATGAAATGACCACTGCGATGGAGAGTTCATCTTTGGAAAAAAGCTACGAACTTCCCGATGGTCAAGTGATCACCATCGGCAACGAACGATTCCGTTGTCCTGAAGCCATGTTCCAACCAAGTTTCCTTGGTATGGAATGTGCGGGAATTCACGAAACTGCATACACCTCGATCATGAAATGTGACGTCGATATTCGTAAAGATTTGTATGCAAACATCGTGCTCTCTGGTGGCTCGACCATGTTCCCTGGTATCGCTGACCGAATGCAAAAAGAGATCACCATTCTCACTCCTAGCACAATGAAAATTAAAATAATTGCACCACCAGAGCGCAAGTATTCCGTCTGGATTGGTGGTTCCATCTTGGCCTCTTTGTCCACATTCCACCAGATGTGGATCACCAAACAAGAATTCGATGAATCCGGCCCAGGAATTGTCCATCGTAAATGCTTCTAAAATTCGAAGCTAACTGAAACTTATTCTGTTCGTGAAATAGAAGTTGATTTTCGCTTCGTCAAATTGTTCTCATTTCTTTAAATTTCTAATGGGAAGGGCACATTTCCATCAAATATCCACCATTAAGCAATTTCCTTACAGTTCTGGAATTCTTCCAGATACAAATAAGCAATCATTTTTATTAGATCTCAATAAAGTCAATATAACAGCTGTCCTAAATTTGGTAAAACGGTAAGTAATTCTGGGGATAGGAAACTTAAGTGATCTAATGCCGTCGACCAGTTATAGATTTATTAGTTCGATATTTCGGCTTTACGTTATTTCAGCTGTATTGTAGATATTATGAGTTAGAATAATCTTTATCTATTAGTAAATAGTAAGTGACCTTGAATTTACAACATATTTTATCATAAGTATATCAATATTCTGCTTATAAACCCCAAAGCAATTCGTTAGCATACTAAAATGTTTTAAGTTGCTAGGTTTACAATTCAGTTCTGTCATCGTATTACCGTTATTATTCTTAATAATTCCGTGAGTAAAAAAGCTTTTGACGAGGATGGTTTAATGTATTGATTATTGTGTGTTGTGAGTTCTATACTCCTGAGCAAGCTGCACCATGTTGGTATTAATGGATGCCTTCTTACCTGGCTGAGAAGCTACCTACTTGATCGCAAGGCAACTGTACGTATCGATTGTGTGATTTTTGGGCATATCGAAGCCACTAGCAGTGTCTCACAAGTTTCGGTACTTGGTCCGGTTCTCGCTTTAGTGTACATCAACGACCTTCGGAAACTCGTCACAACCAAAATGGTTCTCTCTGCAGATGATGCTAAACTGTGGATGCGAATCACGTCAAGCGTGGACTGATTGCGCTTACAATTGATATTGATATTGGTTTGGATATATTGAACAGCTTGTCAGAGCAAAACAAACTTCCATTCAACTTCAGAAAGTGTAAAATTTTGCAAATAGGCAAAGATTTCCCATTCTCAAGAACAACCGGAATGGAGAACAAAAGAAAAGGACGTCGGCGTATGGATTAGTGTAATTCTTAAGAATAGCATGCAATGAGAAGCAGTGTACCACCGAGCTAGCCGCATGCTAGGTCTGCTTCGGCGTATTTTCGGACATTTTCCCCGTGAATCATTCTCCATGCTCATAAATGCGAATATCAACCCAGTGATTAATTACGCAGTGCAAGCTTGGGCACCGTGGCTACAAAAGGACATCAAGCTGTTCAGAGGATTTATTTTCACAGAGCAGCAACTAACTGGTTGGCTCTGCCTCCGAACCTTACCATATGAAGAATCGAAGTGAGTAGACAAACCAACGGGCTCGGTTTCAAGAAACAGTGGCCTGCGAAAAGCTGTCTAAATTCACAGTGCCTAATCGAGAAGAATACACCTCAATGCTTGAAACCTTGTGTGGCAGTGAACGATCCAAATTATTCTACTATCTTCGGGAGAAATTTGCAGTCGTCGAAGTTGGCGGTGTCAAGAAAATCGTCAAGGTAAGCCTCTTTATTTCTCTTGCACTCTTTCACACACAAATTTTTGTCATCGATCGATGTTGTCGTTGGCACCATCAACAGCATCAACAAAAACAAAAACAGCAGCAACAACAGCATCATCCTTAGCAAAATCATTTTCATTAGCTCTGTAAACTTGTTTCTTTTTATTCTTTCAGAGCCGAAAAAATGAAGCTGATCCACTTAACTACCTTGCCGTTCGGGACGAGCTCTTCGACATAATCTACGAAGCTCACGTGTCGACTGGTCATGGCGGTGAAAAAACCAAAAGATTTCTTGATGACAAATACGCAAACATACCAATGAAGATGGTGTCCCTCTTTTTGGCTGCATGCGAGACATGTCAAAGAAAGAAACCCTTACCGAACAAAGGAATTGTTGTAAAACCCATTCAGTCACGAAATTACTGTGACCGTGGTCAAGTTGACTTGATCAATATGGAATCAACACCAAGTGGAAATTTCGTACAGATATTAAATTACCAGGATCACTTCACCGAGTTCTTGGTACTGAAACCATTAACGAGTAAAAGGGCTGCCGAAGTGGAGTACAAACTCATAGATATATTCACATTCATGGGTGCGCCCAGCATTCTTCAGAGTGATAACGGTAGAGAATTTGTGGCGGATGTAGTCTCAGAAATGAAATCCATGTGGCCCAACCTGCAGCTAGTTCATGGGCGCGCGAGGCACCCACAAAGCCAGGGATCTGTGGAGCGGTCTAATGCTGATGTAAAGCAGATGTTTATTGCTTGGACAATCGATAACAATACAACGAATTGGGCAGATGGCCTACGTTTCGTGCAGTTCCAAAAGAATAGCTCATCACACAGAAACCTGCAAAACACGTCTCCGTTTGAGATTTTATTCGGACAGAAACCAAGACTAGGATAGCAGAAAACGGTTTTACCTGCAGGCGTTCTCGCTCACATAAAAACAGAGGAACAAATGGAGGCGGCTCTCAGGGAGATCCATGGCATGGAAGCTGCTGATGAACCAGCTGTTGATGCCGGGGAACAAGATCAGGCTTGTGAGGAACAAGCTGTTGCTGCCGGGAACAAGATCAGGTTGATGAAACTGGAGAAAGAGCTACAGGTATTGCAGATGTTTTCTCAAAGCACATCCAGATGATAAGGGCATGCAGTGACAAGGCTACAAGCGGACAAGAAAAGAGCAGGAAAGAAATGCTTGAAGCGAGCAGCGCCATTCTGTATCCTCTATCCGTGGGAGACTTCGTCTTACTCCCGGTTTCCGAATTCGATCGTGGACGACTAGACTGTAGAAATATTATTGGAGTGGTTTACGACATTACTGCCAGCAGAATGTACAAAGTTGCAACAAAACATGGAATGATCGGGGCAGCTTTCTCTAGAAATCAGCTGCAGAAGGCAGATAGTCAGCTGATGAGCCTTTCGGAAACGAGCGACATAATGCAGTCATTTCGTAAGATTGCATCCCTTAATTCTGCCACTGGGGGACAAGGATTTGCAAAGTGTTCTTGCACAGCAAAGTGCGATTCCAGGCGCTGTAGTTGCAGGAAGAGCGGAACATTGTGCCACTCCCATTGCCGTCTTTGGAACGTAAAATGTAAGAACAAATAGTGACAAAAGGAAAGACTTCTTTTAGAATTCATGATTGTACCACTATTTATTTATGTCTGTACCGATTTATCTGGTTAATAAACCTATCGTGATTTCGCCCGACATTGTTTGTTCCATTTTGACCATCATCTTCATCAGCGAAAAATAAAAATCTCGCTAATTTATAACGGACAAAACGGCCGAAAGACAGTAAAACCATAGCTTGCCGATTCCGCAGAATCAGCTGCCGAATCCACGGAATCGGCTGCTGAATCTACGGAATCAGCAGTGGTAGAAATGAGTTCCACATTTTCAGCAAATCGTTGCCTATTCCGCGGAATCAGCAACGAAATGCCCATTCCGCGGAATCGGCAAACTGATTGCCGAATCCGCAGAATCGGCAATTCCGCGATTTCAGCACGACAT
>JACCGJ010023740.1:0-22575 GCA_013407085.1 Atriophallophorus winterbourni | reverse complement strand
TTGAACAAATGTTTGAGTGGATGATCTGGAGTATTCAACATTTTGTATGTAATGATAACGTCACTTCGAAATCTACGTTGAAGGGGAGTGGGGAGCTTTAGCTTTTTCAACCTTTCCTCGTATGTAAGGTCCCGGAAACCACGCTCGAGTTTGGTTGCACGATGTTATATCCTTTCAAGCAAGAATATATCTTTTTCCATCCACTGAGTCCATGCTTGCGATGCATGTTCCATTGTGGGAATTAAGTAGGTCTTCATGATGCTTGGCAACGTTCCAGGCGTAAAGGTTCTTTAGATCCGTCGCAGCATACCTAGAAGCTCCTTCAAACCCACCGCAGATACTGCCAGCTGAAACCGATTTGCCAATCAGGTGCTGTGCACCCACGAAGGAAGAGATAAACAGCGCTTCCAGATGACTCTGGCTTTCACCGTCCGATGTCAGACACCTAAACGACTTGGCTATTCTCTTCCACAACCAACAACAAATGCCAGAAAAGACTAGCATCTTTGCGATTAACTCAGCTAGACTGGGCCTCAACATCAACAGTGGGGAAGAGCAAGGTGTTCAAGAATCACACATCCAAAACGACACCCATCATAGTCCAATGCGAGGAGTTGGAAGAGTTTCACTCATCTCGGCAGAATCCCGGACAAGCTTGGAGGAACAGATACGAACGTCAGAACCCGCATCGATAAAGCACGAGCAGCCTTTCATCAGCTGCAGAACATCTGGAGATCCAGCGAGATCAGCATTACCACGAAGATCAAGCTCTTCCGCACCTTAGTAAAGCCAATACTACTCTACGAAACAGAGACCTGGAGAACCACAGTCACTATCATGAAGAAAATCCAGGTCTTCATCAACAGCGGCCACAGGATGATCCTAGAGATCAGCAATGAGGAATTGTGGCAATGAACGAAGCAGCAACCTGTTGACAAAGACATCTTTCAGAGACGCTGGCGTTGGATTGGCCACAACCTCCGCAAACCAGCATTAAAATATTACCAGACAATCCCTCACCTGGAACCCCCAAGGGAATAAGAAGAGATGGCGACCTATAAATACTTGGCGCCGATACCTGGATGCAAACGCAAAGCAGATGGGTAAGACGTGTGGACAGCTGGAAAGACTCGCCCAGAATCGTGATGCCTGAAGAGAGCCGGTTGGCGGCCAATGTGCCAGACAGGACATCGTCCAGAGTCAATATATACAGAATTAGCTGCTTGGTTGTTGATATGAATAAAAATTAGAAGTCAAATGACGACAAAATTCGCGAATATTATCGAAACTCAAGTCCCTCACAATATTGCAAATGGCTCAATAAATTATCATTTGGAAGTGCATTCAAATTAACGGCATCTATTCCAGACATAAACATTGCTTCAGTATATTCTTCTCTCGCAGAGGAAGACAAATGGATGTCTCTCAGATTCTTGACATTAACGTCTTGATATCATGATCATTTGGTAATTACACTTCTAAACGCCGTTCTCAGCACAGGAATAATAAAATTAATGCAGTTTTGTCAAATATTTATTACACAGGGTCTTGCGACGGATAGTGATCGGATATTAAAATATGGGAAAGGACCGGATAAGCCATTATAAGTAACTCTCTATTCTATAGCAATGATCTGGATTACAAAGAGCATTTACTCTCTCACAGTGAACTCAAAATGTAGTACTTTATCTATCATTTTGATTACATATGCTGGCGGTCTCGAATCAGACATTGATCAATAAAAGACCGGTATTATCGATTGAGATCATAATCGCTATCAAGACATACCCGTACATAGGGGATCTCGAGTTATGGCTATTTATGTTAGAGCCATGGATGAGAATATTAAATACATGAGGTATGATGTGCGAAATATAAAATGAGCAACGCTTGAAACACTGTATTGATTCGGGATAGCATTATAGAAGAATTACGGACACACAACGAGGAAATCTAATATGTTGAAAAGCAAATTGTATCAATTTCCAGTACTTTTTGAAAGCCGCTGTATTTACATTCGAACAATACCTCATTTTTCTCCTTCAATCTTAACCAAAGTGGCAACTATTTTGGATAATGTTCTTCAGAATGATTTAGGTGTTATCTCGCGAACTGTTATCGTGCAATCCTTCCGGAACGCGAGTTATTACGTCTTCCAGATTGTCAACGTCGGTCGCTGCAGCGGTTCTTACTTTTGTGTTGTGCTGGAGGGCGGTGTTCTGGATATCATCTGATTGTCCGTGATTAGCACTCGCCATCAATGCACATTAGACCTCCACAATATTAAGTAGGCTGGCCTATGGTTTCATTAGCACAAAACGGTAAATGTGATAATTCAATCACTGGACAGGGTATTTATTTATCTTGGCCATTTTCTCAAAAACGCGCAACCCCTGCGGTAATTTTTAATAATTTCTGCCCCCGATGTACGAGCATTAAATAACAAGGGTTCAAATATTAAACTGTTTCAAAAGTTCCTACGATGTTTAGGGATTTCATCAACCTAATTTTACTTCTCCGGCTAAAGAGTAAACAGAACGAAACATGTAGCCAAGTGTAAGTGCGAGAAATAGGAGCAACACAATCTAATGGGCATTCATTAAACGTTTCAACGATTCGCTGGGAATCATTCTATAATGGCGCGGACACTGTTTTAGCTTGAGCAAGTCCCGATGGTACTAAGACGCATTCATCGTCTTAAGGGAGAGACGTTCAAGATACTACGTGACCTGTCTCCTGAGGATAGAATTAAAATGAAAACAGCCACCCAAGAATTGCGAGCACGTAGAGAAGCTGGCGAGGTAGATCTCCATATTGTGGATTTTTGGGTAGTGAGGAGGAGGCCACACATTCGTTGGAAGCCGCTGTTAATCCTACCCCACTTAATCCTTCTGTGAAGAGATTACAAGTGTTGCTTTTCAATGCGAGGAGTCTACGAAATAAACTTGACGAGGTATATGAAATTGTCTGTCGGCGAAAGCCAAATATAATTGCTGTTATGGAATCGTGGTTAACAATTGACATATCTGATATGGAGTGCGTGCTATCGCACTACACGCTTTTCAGAAGTGACAGAGTTGCTTCATGATCTGCCGGTAGCGTTGCTGCATACTTTAAAGAGCATCTGATTGTGGAAGTATTGGAAAGGGTTCAACATGATGCTGGAAATGCCGAAAGCATCTGGTGTAAGGTGAAGTCTAGCTGCATCACTTGGGATTATTTGCCGCTCACCTGGCGCTTACGTTCCTGCGTTATGTTCTCAAATCAAACGGCATGGTATCACTGGCGACTGTATCGTTCTTGGAGATCTGAATGCCCCGGATATAAACTGGGCGGATGTAGTTCCGATGGGTGAACCGTTCCAACAAGAATTCCTAGATACGATCTTGGAACTTAATTTGGTGCAGAATGAAAACGATCGTACGAGGATATGTGTCGGAAAAGTTCTTTCGATATTGGATTTGGTGGTCACACCTAGATTTTCCTATGTTACATTTCTATCGATCGAGACTCCTATTGGTTGCAGCGATGACTGCTCTTTATGGTTGGTTTAAAATATAGGTCTTCAACCGAGAAGACGAACACATGCCAGGAGAAACTACTGGAAATTAGACACAGAGTCTAATCCCGTCAACCAATGTTGCCGGTGCATTAATATGAAAAGAGAAAAAAGGGAGGATTACGAAAATCATTTGGTGGATGAAGCAAATTCAGTACCCAAACGCTTGTTTGCATACATTAGACCTAGAACCAAAGCTTCTCATCGGGTACCCTGCTTTATATTCATGGGAGGCTTTACTGAACATTAAATTGAGCCTAAAGCCGTACCTTCTCGGGCTCAGTACAGTTCGGTTTACACGAAAGATACCTTTTCAAATGCAATCCTCAATGAGAGCAGCGGAAATTGGACACAAAGAGTCTAATCACGTCTGCAGACTCGATTGACTGGTCACTCCCTCCATCTAAAAATGTTGATACCTGGTGTTTGGACTTTTTTGTAAAATCAGATGGCTTGAAAATCATGCACGGTTGATGAATGGAAGATCTCAGCTAAGGGACCGCTGTGGTTTGATGACATTATTCGTAAATACATGAAGGAAAGAAAGCGGTTATGGCGGAAGTTCTCTTCCAGTGGATGCACCGATGACTATGTAGCCTATAAAGTTATCCACAACAAGTGCACCTACCTAAAAAGAGAAAAAAAAGAGAATTATGAAGCTCGTTTGTAGACGAAGACAATTCGGTGCCGAAAAGATTGTTTGCGCACATAAGACGTAGGACTAAAGCTTCTCAACGAGTACCTTGCTTGAGATCTATGAGAGGTTCGACTGAACATGAAGATGAACGTAAAGCAGTTCTTCTCGCCGCTCAGTACAGTTCGGTTTACACAGAGGAGACGTTTCCAATTCCTCTGCTTCGTGAGATCAGTGCCGAAATGCCGGATATCTCGATCTCGCCAGAGATGGTGCAGTATTTATTTGAACGACTGGATGTACACTCAGCATCTGGTCCGGATAGAATACACCCAATGATTTGAAGGTATTGTCGGGTATCATACACAAACCACTGGAACTAATCTTTAGTTTATCCCTGAGGTATGGTTGGGTACCTCAAGATTGGAAGTAAGGCATTGTCAAACCTATGTATAAGGGCGGTGAAACCAGTGATCCGACCAAATACCGACCGGTTAATCTTACTTCGGTAGTTGGGAAGACTCTGGAATGACTGCTGAAAAACGGATAAAAGATTTTCTCTTTACAACCAGTCAGCTAACATCTGCTCAGTATGGTTTTATGCAAAGACGATCATGCGCATCCAATCTCATCAATGCTCGCGAGCACTGGTGCTGAACTTGATCTGGGCCACCCGGTAGTCACTGCGTTCATTGACTTCAGTAAGGCTTTTGACTGTGTTCCATTTAACGTCTATTGCTCAAGCTCCGTGCTCGTGGTGTAAAGGGACCTGTTCTAAATTGGATTTAAGACTTTCTTATTGACCGTTATACACAGGTCGAGGTTAACGGAGTTAAATCACAAACTACACGTCCAACTTCCGGGGTTCCGCAGGTATCTGTTCTCGGCCCCTTACTTTTCAAATTATATGTCAATGATCTCCCCGACTCATTAAATCTGAATTGTCTACTTTTTTGCCGATGATCTGAAAGTTTGGGGTACAGTAAGCTCTTCTGCTGAGAGTACAGTTTTCCAGAACGATTTGGACAAATTGCTTGATTGGACGGTAAAATCGCAGCTTCATGTAAACCAACAGAAATGCGCAGTAATGCTTTCGGGGCCAAGCAGGCCTGAATGTGCCAACTTCCTCGGAGATCATCAACTGAAATGGGTTGATACTGAACGTGAACTGGGTACAATTGTGACACGGTCGCTCAAATCAAGGAGGATAGTAATAGAAAAGCTGCCGCCGTAAACTGCGCATCGTGGGCTATTAGTCGGTCGTTCTCGGCGATTACTCCACAAATGTTTTGCATTCTTTATTCCACATACGAGACTAGTTTTGGAATATGGTTTGCCAGCAACCTATCCACAAACTAAAGAAGAACGTGACGAGCTGGAAAAATTGCGAAAAAAAAGAATACAAGGATTGAAATCAATTCATTATGTGGAGAGAGTTTAACGCCACAAACTCATGTCGCTCATTATTCGGCGTGTGTGCTACGACTTGCTGCTAACTCGTCGCATAATACTGGGAGCTTATGGTGACTATCTGCGCGAGTTTTTCCCTATCGTGGCGGGATCAAGAACTTGCGGCCGTTCTCGACAGCTCCGAAAGCGAAGGACACTACGCCTAACACAAGGATTCAAGCTCTCAACAAGAATTGTTAACTTGTGGAATGATGTTCCGGAAGAGGTTATTGCAGCAAGATCTGAAAACCAATTCAAGCAAATAGTGGATAATGTACTGCATGTAACAAGGGCGAAGCTGTACAACACTGGACAGGATTTCTTCAACTGAGGTTCTCCTGGACTATGCTGCTGATAGAAAGAGATGTGGCTTACAAGGGCTTGACCCTCGGTCGTCTATCAAGAATAATAATAGAAAAATACGATTAAGTGAAGACCGTACCACAAATCATTACCTCGAATAAACTGTGGCTTAACTGAAGTTTAACATGAACGATTCGGTCAGCAGTGACGTAGCGCTCAACCAATTTGGTTATTGAATATCGATTGATTTTTGTCCAATGTAAGCGCAAGCATTCCAGAATCCATTAATCGGGCATACTATACCTAAAGACAGATTAGTGAATAATAATAATCAGACGGTCACGAAGGCTGATGCGGTATATCCACAGAACAGGGATAGCAGGAAACATTAAATGTCAAAATCATTTGCAGCAACGTAGCTTAGTATTTACAATCATCACACAACCTTATTGTAAAAAGGAACATAGTGGAAAAGCAAGCATATGGAATGGAGCGCAGTTATTTGTGGTGAACAGTCGTAAATACCCGCAAGACTATTAGTCATTTCGATTCGCCTATCACGTTATTCGACGTTATATTACAACCTTTAATCATGACAAAATTAAAAAAAGGGTTTAAAGGCAGGCTAACTTAGCAAAAATACTCATTTGCATACATTTCCATCTCACAAAAGGCTAATTTAACATTAGCACGAAACAGAAATGATAATCAAAACAGAAGTGAAACGTTACCCAAAAACTGCTCTAACCGATTGCACTCAAATTTCTTTGCAAAACACGCATCATTCTGGCAATGAGACTATGCGACACTGACTATTGGACAAATTAAAAAGCTTCGTCAAACATAAACGATTTTTGATTTAGCTGCGGAAGAATACACTTCAGAATAAAAGCCATGTTACGTGGACGCAGTTGAAACAAATTTATTTGCGTGTGGTTGGCTCCAAGAGTACATCACTCAGTTTCATTGGTGTTTGCAAAAGTTTAATCTCTTAAAATTTGCCCCTACAATAGAAAAAAACCCAGAAAAAGATAGCGGCGCGTCGGTTGTCCGCTTTATATGCGTTGTTCATGATTTTCCCAGGGGTTTCTTTTACGGAACCCCTTCTCGCAATAGAGTATCGTGAGCAAGTGCTTGATGCATAGACATTACTACCGAACGAGCTGTCTACCAAAGGCAGTACGTGTCAAGCAACTTGAACTAGGATAAACAAATAAGCAACAAGTGTTAAATGATGATATCATGATGCGATAGATGTGAATCGACGCATTGAAACTTACTGTCTATTGTCATATTTAAAGATATTGTATGCCGAACAAGCGGAAATCTATAGTAACAAGTCAAATAACTGGGTTTCGGGGTCCTATTCTAGAAGCTTCCAAAAACGTTCCTACGAAATGATACGTCGGTGACGGATGCGTACGAACTTTTCTCACCCCACTGGCTTGTGGGTGAAGCCAGTTTACTAAAAACCCGCATTAGAATCAGCCAAACGAAATATCCTTTACTTGTGTGGACAGCCGGGATACATTACGCCAACGTTCAACTATGGCATTGAATAACCTATGTTCTACACGTACTATCATTCAATCCAAATACTCTGTACACGTTTTCACCCACACATCAACCATTCACCCATCCTACGGTCGACTGTTAGAGACAGGGTTTGACTAGCAAGAAGTTAAGCTGACGATATCATCCAGTTTGATGATTAAACGTCCTACCGCTACAATCTCAGCCCGGCGAACACAGAACATCCAATCATTGAGCTACCGGTATTGATCGCAAACGCTCTCCTCAGACAGCGTGCCCCTATCAGGCTTGCGACGTTCAACGTCCGTATGGTATGATATGAAAGCACAAGCCTGATCCAGGCAAAGTGCCGTACAGTCAGAGACTGCACGTGGGCTAAGATACTGTCAGGTTGCTCAGGCCTAGACAGATATGAGGGGGAAATAGAAATGGTAGTGAGACTCCAGTGTGTTTCAACATGCAGCTCAGTATCGTTGGCCAATCAATTTAACACGATGTTAGCCGCACAGCACATAAATGCTGCACAATTGCACATCCGTACAACAAGAACCGTCGACAATTGCACACTTTCTAAACATGCTAGGTTTCGACATGTGTTGTTGATCGGAAAGTCGTCTTCGTTATATTAGTTCTGTATGTCAATTAATTTCTATTGGTCATAGTAAAAACAGGTTTTAGTTGAATGTATTCCCTATTTCTCATATCTGTCTAGGCCCGGGCAACCTGACAGTAATATTGCCCACGTGCAGTCTCTGACGGTGCGGCACTTTGCCTGAATCAGGCTTGCGCTTTCATACATATTAGTTGAATGTCCAGTGACCCCATTGCTGAGGTCGGAAGAGCTTTTGGCCAGATGGGATAAACATCTCATCTCTATCGTTAATGGGTGTGATGTGAGATTTCGTCGTGAGCACAGAGTGTACAAACTTAGTTACGAGAAACGTAACTTTTTACAGTTATTGCACATACACATACAAACTGGGGACAAAAGCGAAAGATGATTTCTAAATTCTACTATAAACGTAGATATCCTATAGAGGGCAGATGAATGTAACTTATTAACGCTTGCCAGCGATTTTAAAGCCCATGGGATCTATAGCGCAGATCAATCGCTACTTTGTGGAAAATATGGAATTTTAGACAAGTGTTATTTCTTTATGAAAATTAGCACCATGCAAGCTTCATCAAATTTCCGACGTACCAAGCCTAATCTAGCTACTTAATATCCCCTATCCTAGCGGTACCTGGAAACAGCTCGACCGTACTAGGATAAGCTACAAGTCGCGAGGTAAAGAAAAAGTTTCAGGTCTTACCGGAATACCAGTGTAGATTTGATTGTTGATGGCCCTCTTCGGCCGATGTCGACCATAAATGTACATCACAATCGCATGAATTTTCACGTTCTACAGCTTTTTGAATGACTAAACAGCCCGATTCGGGAGGAACAGTCTTTCCCGCAGCGCTGGCAACGATAGTCAGAACTCGGTTGTAGGGCGTCAGTTGCACGCCGGCGGCGTGATCTGCATTCAGCAGCCAAGAGCTGTATCTGCTCCTCCACAACTTGCAGACGACGCTTTACACAATGCTTCCAACGGGAGCGGTCAAGAGTAAGTTCTTCCCAACTCGCGGGGTCAATGCTAAGAGCTTTCATATCTCTTTTGCAAACGCCTTTGTACCGCAAGTGCGGTCTGCCCAATGGTCGACTTCTTAATTGCAACTCACCGTAGAGTAGATCTTTCGGAATACGACCATTTTCCATTCTGTAGTCATGGCAAAGCCACCGCAGGCGGCGCGTCGTAATAGGGTGAACATGCACTGTAGACCAGCTTTTGAAAGCACGTCAGCATTAGTCACTCTGTGCATCCACGATATGTTCAAGATACAACGGATGCTTCGTAGATGGAAAGCATTCATCTTCCGTTCGTGTCTTGCGTGGGTGGTCCAGGTTTCACTGCCGTACAGTAAATAATTTAGTACACACGCTGTATACTATCATATTTGACTTTACAGACAACTTGCGGTTACTCCAAACACGAGAGTTCAATCGGGACAAAATAACATTTGCTCTGCCAACCCGGTTATCAATCTCCGTGTCCAGCGAGAGGTTATCCGCAATGTTTGAACCAAGATATGCGAAATGATGTACTGGTTCAAGCCGACAGTTTCCAATTGAGATGATTAGAGACGATACAATCCCTTGACCAAAGACTTTGGTCTTGCTCGTGCTGATTGTTAGCTCAGTCTTTGCATGCCGACAAAAACATTCCATTAGCGACTGGAGGTTCTCTTGGGAATGAGCAATAAAGGCTGCTTTGGGGAAAATCTTGAATTTTAGACGACAGTGTTATCTCTTTATGAAAATTAGCACCATGCAAGCTCCATCAAATTTCCGACATACCAAGCACAATCTAGCCACCAGCTGAGATGAAATTACTATCTAAAGCTTCCCACACTATATAAAGTGTCGGTAGTAATGTTGATATAGAGAAGCAGATCAACCTGCATAGGTTACGCTAGTTGGGTCACGTTTTACGGATGCCGGACCACCGACTTCCGAAACAAATTCTTTTTGTGACGCCACATCCTGATTGGCGTAAATCACGGGGTGGCCAAACCATCACATGGCATAAGCAGTTAAAAACCCTTACTAGTAATCCAAAGTAGGCGCGTCTTCCAGGCTGGTGTCCCCGCGATCAGATATCGCAGTGGTTAGTTACGCTTCAGGATATGTCCCGAAACCGTGTTCAATGGCGGTCTTGCACTAAGCATCTTCTTGGAGTGTTTGCTTAACCTTGTATGTTGTCAAGCGGAGTGACGAGAAAAGCTTATTATGATGCATGACAGTGAAAGCCGCAAGGAAGCTGCCGTGCTGATGTCGCTCTACTCGTTCACGAAACTTGTTTGAATGTATGTTCCATTCGAGGTGTAGACACCTCTTCCCAGTTTGTATGTGCTTACTCTTCTATAGAAGCCGTAGCTATTTAAGTCCCACCCTTCCTCATCTTTTAGGATTTTACTTTTTCATGGTTGTATGGCAGTTAAGCATTCGGTACGAGCTACCGATGTAATGCTGTCTTTGATGATGATAATATATAAAGACGATTCACCTCTATCTGTAGTTAGAACTCCATTTCAGGACTCATTAATGCATACCTTCTGAGAAGGTCGGCGCTCAAGTTAGATTTACATGGGTTACACTTTACGCAAACACTCCGCAACTCTGCAACCGTAAGCTGTAAGGATTCTTTTTAAACATCGCGACTCGGGGTCTCTGCTAAGTTGCTCGTGTTATTAAAGTAGCAGCGCGCCACACCGAATGATTTAGAGTTTTAAAATGACCGGAAGTTTCTCAAGTTCATAAACAAAGATAGACTGAGTCGTGACTAGGAATCATGATGAAACAGAGACGTTGTGAGCCAATGACAACATGAGGGAATTACAAACGATCTTTGAAACAAGTAGTTCGCGCATGACGAGCCTTCATAGAGAGAACACTTCAGTAAGCAGTATAATGAGCACTCTCCAGCAAGCAACACTGACGTGTTCATTATCATGTTCGTAATGTTTGGTATCATTAACTCCACTAGCGTCGAAAAAAATGAAATAATCTATTAAGGCTTAGACGAACTCCATTCTGTAATTTTGAAGGCTGGTAAAGAGGATGGCGTGGTGAAAGGGCTCAACTTGTTTTCAAAGGTTTTGGGGACGACGAGGTTGTACTTGGGTTGAATTCATATTTATAATAGTCTATAAGGATCACATGATGAATATGGAAACTATCACAGGATATCACGCATTTCAGTGGTAGTCAAGATACATGATGCAATTCCTGAGGAACAAGCTAGATTCCGACCAGGGCGTGGACATGTTGACTAAATTTTCGTTTGTATCGGTCGCTAGAGTGCCAATAACAGTAGCGGTGGCCCACTATTGTGATGTTCCTGGATATCCGATCGGCTTTCGACTCGGTTGACAAGTCCACATAACGGAGCTGATTACTTCACAATGTAATCACGTTGAGATGTCGTCATCTTACGGGAACTAATAAGCGCACTCCAGTGAGGGTTTGAGCGTACAATAAGTGCAAGACGATGCAGTCTCCCCGTTTTCGCCTAACTTCGCCACAGACTGTTGTCTCCCCGTTAAGGTCTAACTTGGATTATGCTGCAGATATTGCGCTATTGGGCGAAGACAGTATTCATCAAACCGGTTGAACCTTAGGTTAATTGAGGCATCTTAGTATGTGCTATCTTTTCCCGGATAAGTGTTAACTGCTCCTTCAAGCCAGGTCAGCACAACTGTCACACTTCGACATGCGGGACCTTTTTATCGATCATATGTAGCAATTCAATTACCTAAGTTTGATAGTCGGATAGGATAGAGAAAGAGATCACGTCAGAATAGCTAAGGTCAGACTGGTATATACTAAAATTGAACACCTTCTGAACAGAAATGATTTGAGTTTTGTTTCAAGCGAAGTGTTCAATCCACTTCAATCGCAGCAGTACAGTTTTTTAGAAAGTAATGTTGGCAAGTCGTAGTACATGTTCAGTCTGATGGTTTGTTTGCACAGAATCGCTCAAGTTTCGACGAAAGAGAATACGGACCTCGGAGATAAGACACCCTTAGACTACATTTAATCTACATGGCGAAGAAACAAGTTAAGCACACCGTTTACTGCGAGAGCACACACACACTATAAACCCGCAAACAATTCCTGAACAGCAAATGAACTTCATATATAGGGACCTTCAGTAAGCTATAAGTTATCAGCAGATGCAGCAAAAATATTCACCATATTTTAGAAAAGACGTGAATTGGAAACTGAAAAGTAATATATGATAAAGTTATTTACCGAAGATATCACAATAAACTGTACAAATGTTGGCTATAAAAAGCGGAGGATAATATGTACAAAATGGATTTGCTGAGACGAAAGGAGAAGTTATGGCGCTGAAGTAGAATCTGGTTCACACTGACCGTCTGGTGATAAATACGGTGTTGTTTCTTCTACTTGAGTTGTAAACACGACAGACGGTGTTAGGTCCCCACTGGGTAGAGAAGCAACTTGTTGTGAGCCTAAGGTGGACCAGGGTTCATTTTGAGAATTCGGTGTCAAAGTGTAGCTTGGGGTTTGAGGGTCGTAGCAAACAGGTGGTGGAGCTCGCACAAGTGTTGATTGAGGAGATGGTGACATATTCCAATCGTGAACTTCTGAGCGGAAATTGTTACGAATAGCAGCAGGAGTTGCTCCATAAGACTTTGAGCACAGAATAATTTTTCTGCGAAACGACTCGTTTGGTCGCGGTAGTTTAATCGTGTCGAAATACGAAAAGCCAAGATCTGCTAGTAACGGTTCAAGCTTCGTGGGATCAATCTTCAGAGACTTGAAAGTAGAACGCTGTCTTGCCTAAAACGAGTTAATGAAAAGCAAAACTACTTACCGTAAATCTAGTTCGTTTGTACGAAGATTTCGGTTGTGGTTCCAAAAGCAAATGTCCACCAGGTTTTAGCAAATTAAACGCCCTCCGGAAAAATCCTAACAGGCCTGCATCACCATGGTTAAGATGTATCCATTTTGTCACGCTAAAAGCAACGATAGTGTCGTATTCGGGGTCATCGGTGGGAGTCGATTGATTAATCCAATTTCCCACCTGAAAATTGATTTTATCATAACGGACTCCAGAACCATTGTTCCACCGTAATCGTTCACGCTGCATATTACGGGCTGTCGCGATAAGATCAGCATCACAGTCGATAGCATCAATATGATGCACGTCGGGAAACCGTTCAAGAATACTGAATGTCAACGTGCCATTGTGACAACCGTAATCGGCTACATCCTTTCCGTTGAACCACTCGGGCATCAAATAAGGAAGCCTATCGTTTGGATCACGTCGATTGTAGTAATTCACATAATTTCCATTGAGAGGTAATTGCCTTTTACGTTGTCCCCGGAAGAAATTCCAACGAGCATTGCGTGGAAAACGGGCGGCAGTGTGACCTGGTATTCTTTGAGACCTTTTTGGCGGGAGTGTATCGGGGGAGACACGAATGTTGCTCGAAAGTGAAGGTTGTATCATTGGACTTTCTGCATCCATATGACCCGACGAGCTCACGGCCGGAGTATTCAAACGTGAATCACCACGGAGTGGAGACAAACCCTCTACCCGGCGGCGTTCTGTTTCCTTGACTAAATCCTGCAAATTTAGAGGATCGCTAGGATTTAGGACACCCTTCGGTTTAATGGAAGTTTGTAAATGTTTTCGATGGCGAAACGGATAACGAGTGGACGGTCGACCCTTTCTCCAACTGAAATGTGAAAATCGTCGGTTCGCTTGTGCTCTCGAACCAGAATAAATTAAAGTTAATCGATGAGGAAGAGAATGTCTGAAAAGTGGATTGATGCCAGTTAGCGGTAGGACTGGTGGAGCAGGGAGACGGGGGCCTTGTGGCCAAGACAAAGATCCTGGGTAAATGTGATTGGACGACAATGGGGGTCGGGTTCGTAAGAACACTGAAAATTAAAAACAAAACGCTACAGTGAAGTAATGATGATAGCGTACGATAAACGATAAACATAAAGTTATTAAGAGGTTGCAAGACGCGAAAATGCTATGAGTGTAACACAGAATCAGGCAATAGGATAGTAGTAATGATAAGATTATCTAATTATAACACCTACCGCGCCAATAAACTCGAAATAACGAAATTCGGAAGTGGGTTTTAAATATCAAGTAAAATTTTAGTGTCATATCATGTAGACAAAGCGAACAAAGCACACTTAGTACAAACGAAATGTTGCTTTGTCCAAAAGCAGTAAAATGAATGAAAATTTTCAATAGTCGCGGACATTTAGAATACAAGTCCAAGCTAAAAGTGGTACAAACGGATTACTCAGGAAGCAGTCTGACTGTGCGGTGCTTTGCCTGGATCAGGCTTGTGCTTTCATACCATACTCAGGGAGCGGTGATACTGTAGTTAGAAACCGCTAGCCTTAAGTCAAACGAAATACAGCAACGTCTAACAAACTGATTCATTGTCAGGGTACCCAGACCAGAATAGATATCACAGTGCTAATGACAATGAGACTGCACCATGTTCGCAATTGCAGCAGATTAAGGTATGAATGAATGAATGCACAAGCCTGATCCAGGCAAAGTGCCGCACAGTCAGAGACTGCACGTGGGCTAAGATACTGTCTGGTTGCCCAGGCCTAGACAGATATGAGGGAGAAATAGAAATGGTAGCGAGACTCCAGCGTATTTCAGCATGCAGCTCACTACCGTTGGCCAATCAATTTAGCACGATGTTAGCCGTGCAGCACAGAAATGCTGCACGATTGCACATCTGTGCAGTAGGACGGTGTTGTGGAACTGCTCATAATTGTTGCTCCCGAATGCGAAGTATCTTTACAATTTACGATACAACGATAAGATATAAAAATTATGGCGCTGATTGCTTCGGTTTGGAGCCAATTCACGTAAGGTTAACAACGATTAGGTGGATCATTTGGACCATACCTAGGAAATGGAATATGTGGCGCTGAGCCTAGCGCTAGTATGAAATTCTTTATCCAATCGCGCCATGTTATTGACTGGCCAACCAGTTGTTTCACTCAGTATCTAAAGGCTCAGAGAAGGAGGCGCGGAATGAAAAGTGGTGACAAAGCATTTGCAAAATGTATCCCAACCCTCGCAATAAATCTAGCATCAGCAGTTTTCTCAGCCAATGATCGCTTGCACCTAAGACCTATTTGTAGACATGCATATGAGTAACGTGGTGCTGACACCGAATGTAAAAAATCATAGGCGGGCAATGGTGTCTTCTGCTTGGATAGACCTTGAGTCCATATCATAGAGAAACGTGGCACGCACGACGGCGTTGTAGCATCGAGTGAAACATCGCATTGTTGCCACAATGGCGAAGGTTAACAAACGCTACACTCGGATTTAGTACTCACGGCGATCTAGATCTCGATTCAATCGCCAGCAGACAGACAACTGCCGAGGTAAAAGGAGCTACTGACCAACTCTAGATTGTCAGCAGAAAGAATGAGATTTTGAAGAGACCCACTGCAGTCCATGGTAAGGGTTTTTACACTGGTTTGGTGTAAAGGACGTCACATGTCAAGATTATTTAAATTAAATCAAAGTGGATGGTTCATAGACCAGTAATAAGGTGGTGATATTAACTTAATGGATAAAGATGTAAGTACGTAATCCTGCTCAAGAAGCTGTACTGCCACACCACCGGCAGTCAAAGCATATGGTGATTTATCCAAACAGTTTACCATTTCTAGCGGGGTTCGTCTAGGATGTCCGATCTCCCCATTCCTATTCAACTTTGCGATTGACGATGTCATGCAGGCAGCAACGGCCCAGCTACCGAATTGTGGGATCGACCTGCTCCCCGGTCGACGAGTTATGGATCTGGACTATGCTGACGACATTGCTCTCCTCGGAGAGGATGCTTGCGCCATACAAAGCGCTTTGGATCTACTCGTTGATCAGTTGTCGCTGTATGGATTACATTTATCTCCGTCAAAATGCAGTGTTCCTACAGGATTGGACAGACCAAACACTTGATTTGACGATCGAAGACCATAAACTGGAAGTGACTGACAGATTCACCTACCTAGGGAGCTGCATCACCACTGGGGGCGATATCGAAGCTGAAATCACAGCACGGATTGCAAGAGCACGCCATGCTTTCGCTGGGCTACGGTATCTGTCGCGCCGACGCGATGTTGGATTGCGCTTGAAGGGCAGAGTGTACCAGGCCACCGTACGAGCAGTTCTACTGTATGGCTGCGAGACGTGGACGCTGCGACAAGCCGATAGTCAACGATTATCGACGTTTGATCATCGCTGCATGCGGAGTATAGCTCGTTTAAGCTGGCAACAGAAAGTCAAAAATGATGACGTCAGGAGGGCAGTCCTCAGCGATCGCTCTGTGCCACTCTCCGATCATATATCCATGTACCAGCTGAGATGGCTGGGGCACGTTCTCCGTATGGATGAGCGACGCCTTCCTCACCTAGCTCTTTTTGCTCTCGCTGGACCTGATTGGAAACGTCGCCGTGGCGGACAAAGGAATACCTGGCGGAAGACCCTCAAGCGTCTAACAGCCCCACTAGCCATCGTGGGAACATCGCGCTTACCCGGGTGGGGTCCGAATGACCGTGAAGATATGTGGCTGATAACACTCAGTGTGATGGCAAAAGAAAGGAACCAGTGGCGAGAATCCTGCCGTGCTTGTGTTCCCGTTTATCAATGACCCTCCCTTATTCCAAAAAAGATCAAAAACGGCATGTGTACACAGACAGACAAAAATCCCCCTTTTTCCTTTTCTCTCTCTTTCATCATGTACCTTCTTCATGGTATACTTGTTGGCACATCGTCTGTAAAGACTTGTGTGATAATAATAATAATAATAATAATTGTGGTGTTCACATCCCCATCCCTTACACACCACTACCGGTTTCTGGCTGTTTGCAGTCATCAGGTGGAGACAGTAAGATCAGGTTCAGTGAGCTTTGGATAAAGATGTAGTTTTTATCCCACATCCCATGGGTGTGTTGGCAACAGAGGCATTCGAGCATGCGCCCATTTTTCCTTAAGGTAAGTAGTAAGTGCTTCTTGAAATCCGGTCAGACGGAGTGTTACACATTCAATATAAATGATATCGTTTTAAACAGATGGAGCAGTTCAAGGGGTAGAAATTGTGGTGGTCACTGGAGGTGAGGAGGAACAGAAATTAACTGAAGGATTGCTAAAGAAAATGCACGGACGTGCAATTGTACAATGCGTCCGTACGGTGAAGGTGATATCGCATCAAAATGATTTGCCATGGTATTAAGTGAATGTGAAAACACTGTGATCTCACTGCGAAATTCTTTTTTTACAAATATACAGTTCTAGGCAAAATGACATTTATCTCGTTGATATTTTGTAAATGTGTTACTTATCTTTTTGTATTAAAAATGAGCGTAAACAGATATTTCAAATATTTTCGAGTAAAGCTTTTACATACTTCACAACATTTTGCCTGTATCCAAATTGATGATTTCATACATCATCATCAGAGACAGCATTAGTCGGGTAGCAAGTAATAAATGCTTAAATAACTACCGTGCAGATACGACAAAATAAAATCCTAAAAAGTTTAGGAATAGCAGAAAGTAATAGCAACGGAATCTACAGAAAAACACATACACTTCGAATGGTACATTTCGTGAGTGAGAAGACCGACATCAACATACAGATTCCCTGATGTTCGCACTATCCTAACCATAACAAGCATTCCCTGTCACTCCACTTTACGACATAAAAGATGAGAAAAAACACCAAGACATACAACTGCCCTAAACACGGTTTTATAACATACTGAAGCGTAATCTAGACAGCGCGATATCGATCCCGGGGACACCAACCAGGAAGGTGGATTGAGACGACTCTACGTTACTAGTTAGAGATTTTAGCTGTCCAGGCTATGTATGTATGTATGTATGTATGAAAGTACAAGCCTGAGCCAGGCACAGTCGAGGACTGCACGTGTTCTAAGATGTTGTCAGGTTGTTCAGGCCTAGACAGATATTGGAATGGAAAATAGCAATGGCAGTGAGACTCCAGCGTGTATTTCGCCATGCAGGTCACTTACAGTGGCCAAATCTATTTAGACACGTGTTAGATGCACACCACAGAAGTGCTGACACGATTGATATCCGTGCAATGCTATGTAGCGCTTTGCCACCTCGAATTCTTACGCCATCCACGATGTGGTGCGCAAAAGAAGCCGTTCGAGACGGTGGTCGGCCTTCGAGAAAGTGACGCACAAAGCATAAACTGTGCAGGTGCTCCGCTTCTCTATATCAATAGTATTACCGAAACCGACGGTCAGGGATAACTCTCACAATTTTACGGAGACAGCAGTTGTCAAATACTTGGACATCGGATATGCTCTTTGATTAAGGTCCAAGTTTCGCACCCGTACATTGATACATTCCGAACTGTCATGTTAAAAACTCTACCCTTGGTTAGTAATGTCAGTCCTTCCTGACGCAAAGATGAATTGTGTTTCGGAATGCTATGGTCGCCTTAAAATAAGAACAGAAACCTCGTCATCTAAAGATGCATGTTATTGATGAAACAACTGAGATAAATGAAACGATCTACTTTTAGGCGCACACTAATCAGACGCCAAAGCCGGATGGGCGTTTGCCAGGCTTGTGTCTCTAAATTATACGTGAATAAATCTCCAGTTTATAAATAAAGGTCGATACAATTTCAATATTCGCAGCATTATTCCGTGGGCGTGAATGTTGGCCCGTTGGAGCCAACATCTTTTCCTCTATATCACCGGATGTGCAATTTCTTAGTATTTACTGTCCCGCATGGATAACACCGTAACCAGTGTCATTTGGAATTGCACGCTGCAATCCCAGTGCCAATATTAAAATTGATATTACATTCTGCTGTCTCTATTTTCTGTTATTACCTGTTATCCTATTCAACTTCTTACCGTTATCATTTTCTATTCCAGATTTAGTACCACAATTTCTAGAAGATTAAAACCTAATTCTCGGGCCTTCGTCTCTGGATATTCTAACATAATCGGATCTTTCAGCAATATTCAAAACAATTTAATCTTCTAGAAATTGATCAGTTGCTTCGTCCTGAAAGTTTTAAAACTGCTCCAAATGCCTCTGATGCTGTGAACTCCAGGGAGCATTGATTCTATACACCCACAAACTTCTTTGAAGTCAAAGACTCACATAAGTCAGACAAACTGAAGACACATTTATTTTCTTTAATGGTATGTGCATAAACTCGTTTTCCAATGCACTTCTTACGAATCAGCCATCTGTACACTGCAGTCCACACAAGTACAATCGAAAAACAGTTTTTGCAAGACCTCAATTAGTTATAAATATATATATATATATATATAGATATATATATATAAATGAAAAGATTATTATAAGCAAGATTCAAGCCAAAACCCACGATGTTTTTCTGACAGATTTGCAGCGACTACACTCGCTCTCACGGGATTGCAATTTCAAATCTGTAAGTGCAGTGAATCATCAAGACGAAGCCATACGTGATGCTTTTATTACGGGAATGTCTTCTAACTCAATCAGACACCGCTTAATCGAAAATAAATTCCTTGACATACAAACTGCATTTTGTCTATAGACATGGCTCAGAAGCAATCTCATTCGTACTACGCATCTATCCCAAATATTCCTTGCAAAGCAATGCAAAAAGAAATTCATAGCCATCCAGACATACCGATAGATTCAGTTCCAGATATAATGTTGGCCAGTGTCAACCGAAAGCTCCGGTCATTTGTTTATTTTGCGGATATGATAGACATCCTCGTCACAAGTATCCTGCCCGCGACGCAATCTGCAAGGCTTGTGAAAAAAACGGGAGACTTTCGCTCGGTATGCCGTTCTGGTAAATCTGAGAAACATGCTGCATTTGCCTCACCATTTGCAGCATCCTATATCATCACCGAGGCTGCTCCAGCTTGTTTCTCAAAAGGAATCACTAAAGTCATTGTAAACGGTGTGAAGTTGGATGCATGGATCGACACTGGAAGTTCAGAAAGTTTCGTTTGTGAACTAATCGTGCAAGGACATCAATTTCCAACACATTAATCATACATCGATATCGTTTTATCTTCTACACAATTTCGAAGCCATACCAAGGAACACTACTGAACGATGTATAACGATGTCAAACTGTAAGTACTCCCAAACTCATGCGCCAATATTCTTTTGAGACACGATTTCTAAAATTATCATGAAAGCGTTTCATTCTCTTTTTACGGCAACCGCCTTACCTTTTTGTGTGTGGCCTCACAACAGCTAGTATGCGGACGCCTACGTTGTTTGCGTATATACCGCCTACATGTCAAACAATACGAGTAAAATTACGGAGGTATAGTCACGCTAATGAAATATTTATGAAATCTGCCGTAAACAGATTCGTTACTGATGGTATAATTGGACCATCCAAGTCTCATTTTCCAAATTTTCTGATAAAATTCACCGGCTTATTCACAGCACGAAGTTTCCGTTGCCTAAAGATGGCTAGAATAGCTCTGAAACTTTCAACGCAGAATTGATGGAAGCTGTCTTTTGTGGTTGAAACGGATGCATCCGATATCGTTAATTCTGCGACACTGAACCAAAATGGTTGTCCAGTAGCATTCTTCTCTCGAACGCTAAATTCTATAGAACGAAGACATGCTATAATAGAAGCAATAAAAAATGAAGGCAATAGCCCATGAGAACGCGTTTTAAATTGATAACTGGTGAGCGGTTCGAGACATTTATGTATGTTTCAAAGATCGCAAGAAAAATATAGAACGACAAAGCTCAACGCCGTCGTATTGAGCTATCTCAATTCTCGTACGACGTAATCTATCGACTTGAAAATCAAAATCCAGCTGCAAATGAGCTCTCGAGAGCCTACTGCTCACCAAGTCATTCGCTACATGATTTGAAAACCCTGTACGAGATTTGAGGCCTTCCAGGTGTTTCCCTGTTTTTATTTTGTCAGGTGGAAAAAAATTGACGTCTCCATTCATAATGTCAACTCAATCATTCAACAATGACATGCCTGTCATGAGCTCAAGCCAAAGTTTCATAAACCGGATGCTAGTCACTTAGTAAAAGCTACTCAACCTTTAGAGCGTTTGAGTCTCGATTTTAAGGACCGATCTCTTCATTAACTCGCAACCGTTATATTCTGACCGAGGAATAAAACATATTCCTGCACGAACGCGGAGTGGCCACTAGTGGAAACACCAGCTAAAATCTACGTTGTAACGCGCAAGTACAAAGATTGAACGCCACGCTATGAAAGACAGTCTCGCTGTGCCTACGTTCCCGGAACTTGGTAATTGATCAATGGGAGTGTGTTACCGGACGCGCTCCATTCTATCCGTTCACTACTCTGCACAGCCATCAATGCTAGACCCCATGTAAGAATGTTCTAGCATCTTCGCATGTCCATTGCCAGCAGCTCTCTAACTCAGTGGCTATTAATACCTGATCGTGTACTGCTACGAAGAAATACGAGGTCATCGAATTATGATCCTGTGGTCAGAGAGGTTAGCCTAGTTAAGAGCAATCCCAAATATGCTCATATACGCTTTTCAGATGACCGAAAAGAAACTTTTTCGCTTCGTTATCTTCCACCAACTGCAGATCCAGTTGCATGCCTCCAAATTAGAATTTAACAGATGTTTCCGGGTATTCTAGTACAAATTCTGAAAAGCACGATAGTCATTCATCCCCTAAAGATTTATTTGTGAAACAGACCATATTGTCTGCGTAATCGTGAATTGTGAACCTCATATCGTTCGTTATATTTCACACGCTTTTACGGTGGGGGAGAATGTGAAGATATTTTGCGGTCCCGATTTTCTATTACTAAATGTTAGCCTATTTAATTACATACAGTTATCATTTTCTATTCCAGATTACGTACCACAATTTTTGGAAGATTAAAATCTAATTCTTAGGCCTTCGTCTTTTTTATATTCTGACAAAAACGGATCTTTCAGCAATATTCATAACAAAAATGAACAAAAATGTTTTTACAACGGCGGTTGCTCAAAGATATGCAGACAATGGGTGGATTATATTAATTTAAAATAAGTAGTCAAAAAGTATGATATAAAAAATTTCGAGATGGGCATAAAATGATTAAGCGCCAAGCCTAATTGAAATTTCTTCAAAAATAAAATTGAAAGTTGGGCAGTCAAAGGCATAAAACTAAACGAATCAAAAATATGTCCGTTCTGCATAATAGATAAATGCTTCTTTCAGTGCGCTCTTTGGTTGAAAGATCTTTAAATTACAATCCAACGCACTATCAAAATCGATTTTCAACAAGAACTAAATTGTAGCAACCAACGATGTCGAAAATCCATAACCTATATAAATCTGCTTCAGTAAAAAATACTGTGGTAACAAGGGTTAGGAATAAATCTATGCATGTATGTAATCACAAGCTTAAAACCAGGCAAAGTGCCGCTTAACCATAAACAGCACATGAGATGAGATATTGTTAGGTTG
>JACCGJ010023739.1:0-30892 GCA_013407085.1 Atriophallophorus winterbourni | reverse complement strand
GAAGTCCTTTACCAAGAACTTCGGTCATGCTCTTGCTACCTATTCATTTGTCTCAATTGTTCACTATTCACACTTAGTTCTATTATCTCCACCATATATGCTACTTTGTCGTTGAACTTTTGCTTGTGTCTCAGGTTGCCAACCGACCAACATGTGAGCAAGCCTTACGCCACGCTTTCTGCACCAGCGTGGTGCATGCCGTAGTCATCCTGTCCGAACTTATCCAACGTACCAAAGCAGCCGTGGCCGCACAAGAGAATCAAATCAGTCAACGATGGAAGAAAATCCTGTATGAAAGCGAAAATCGTTTTGCGGAATCAGTTACCATTAGCAATTCGGAAATCGATTCCTCGAGTGCAATTGAAGTTCACACTCCCAACGAAAGCCGTCGCATGCTGGCGGAGCATGCTATTTACGAGACCGATGTCGATGCTAATGTGAATGCCTTCAACTCCAAGGACTCACTCAAGCCACCGAAGCTGGTCGCTACCTCGGACTCATTTACACGGCAACGCAAAAGTGTATCAGAATTCGACCGTGACCGAAATAGAAGCTCTCACGATCACTTGCGAAAACTGTCCGGTCATCGTAACAGTACATCAACAGTAGAGGATTTGGAATTTTATGCGGTAATTTCCCATCCCAACATTCTCTCATTGTCTTTTTCTTCCTCCTGTTAGCGTAGTCATCAATTAATGTTTAACCAATTTCTATGTTCAGGGTGATAGCTGTTCGAACAGCATTGAAAGCGTTGTCAGTGATGTATCGGACAGTTTGCTGAATCAGTCTGGCCAACGGCAAGTCCACGCGGGTGATGAGAGTTCAGTCTCTAAGTTGGATAGCCTGAATGATAATCAGCCGGTAGGTTTATTTTCACTTGTCTACATTCCTTTTTAATCACAAGTTTTCTTTCGTGTTGTTTTCATGATACAAAAAAGATTTAACTTACATGCTCTTGAGCAGTGTATTCTCACTACCCTGTTTTTCAACTTTAACAAATTTTCCAGCATTTTGCCGCAATTCAAGAAATGACCGATTGTTCCAACTTTTTAAAATTCCTTTAGCAAGACAACAATTTACCTACAAGGCAATCAATGAATGCTTGATATTATTATTATTATTATTATTATTATTATTATTATTATTATTATTATTATTATTATTATTATTATTATTATTATTATTATTATTATAATACCGGTTAAACCCCTTTACAACATTCGTTACAACGCTTTAACGCTAGTCTTATGCGAGGTTGCCACAGCGAACATTGAATTTCGAAACACTGTGTGGTCTACAAGTGTGTAATGCCACGTTAGCCGATATGAAGCTGCAACGAAAAACTTACTAATCTTAATCCCCGATCACGTGTATTCTATCGAAACTGTGTGCCACTGTGATCGACTCCGAACTTTGTTTCGATTCAATTGTTCGTCATTCGTTGAACGTGTGCATGCGGCAAAACCTCCTATCCTACTCTCCACCATTTTCGTGATGCGCGTATTTATCTTGTCGAGACGCCGTGATCGATTTCCAACAGGTTGAATGATAAATGCTGTACTTCTGGGCTTCACAGATAATACCGAGTTAAATTGATGATGTCCGTTAATGAGTCATGTACTAATACACACTGAAACCCCACTAGCATTTTTCCCTTTCTATCTGCTCATGACTGAGCATCTCAGCACACGCTCTCTATGACTGTATGACACGGTGTCTCGTTTCTAATTTCACATTTTTTACCACTGGAGTCACTCACTACTCATGATTTTATTTTTTCACCGCTGTCAATACCATTATGCGGTAGACGTGCTTCTTAACCGCCAGACCGATTCTGGCGTCATTGACAATGCTAGTGAATGCCCCACATGCGCACCCACCAACTGAATGTCAATCCATATTTACTCCGAATGTACTCAACTGAACAATTGTGAACCACTCGACTATTCACATAACTAGTGTGGTGCTCCTAAACTCGACATGAGCAGTAATCCAATGAATTTGTTTTAATCTTATTCGAAACAGTGGTACTGTTTGCTAACTCATTTCGTGTCTGGAAATTCCTCTCTCAGCGCCTTGTCGTAATTCAACGACCTATTGTTAACGAAAATGCTTACGTGAGTCTTTCCTGATAGAGCTAACCCCGGTGCGGTGAATGTTTCCATATTATTTTCTTTCCTCATTCTACTCTAACGCTTGTTAAACGATCTCGGGCTTACTGGCGTTCGTATGTGAATTTGTTACCAAGTTTGATGCAACCTACAGTAGCTTTTATACTTGAAGTGTTTACATGTTTTCTGTTCGCTTCTGTGTAGATTCGAATAATCGATCCGAGTAGCGGTCGAAGTGGCTCGTGTGATTTTAATGGCGCTCACCACCATTCACCTACTCGTCCTTTACGTACTCGATACAACCTGACTGACGCGTTGCGGAATGCAGGACCGCGTAGTTCATCGGAAAATCATTTGTACGCGAACTTGGACAAAACGAATCGAGACCGTTCAGCTGATACACACGTGTATCACTCAATCGCCCCGGAATCCCAATCGTCTAACAGTAAGTTCCACATTGGATGCATTTGGGCAGCCTCATCCGTTCTCTTAGTCGCTAACAGTGAAGCGTATATTATTTTTATATCTACTGGCAGTAGCACTCGGACATTCGCGAAGCAATTCACTGCCGTGATGATGTCAGTATTAAATATTGTCCTGCGTCTTAGTCATAGATTTTTGTCACTCATGGAGTCCAGTGACGGTACATCTCACTTCTCAAACATTGATGCGTGTTTGCGAACGCAGGGATAAATCCTCATTTGCAAATTGAAATGCAGCTTTCATGTGGGGACTAAGCTAAGTCCCACAATCGGTGCAATGCAGCACCGGCAACTGTTTGGAATATTTTTCAACATTCCAATAATGATAGATTTTTGTTTGAAGCCAGATTGTTATCAATAATTACTGTTATTGCTTATCATTGTTATCAGTAGTTTGTTCAGAGCACCTCAGAGTCGCTCATACCAGGAAGGTCAATGGATAGAGGTCAGACGAACTCGGTCTCAACCTAACTGGCTGCCTTGTGGGTCAGGCTTTTTAGCCAAAGGCTTTGGTCGAGAACCCTAATTGTTCTCCTATCTAGGCATGGGCGACCTGGCAGTATCCCAGCCCGCATACAACCATGACCATGACTATTAATACGAAACCCAACTCCATAGTGCATCGGCCGTCGCGCACGATAAACAGGGTCGCCTTATCTGCTGCATACAGCAGGGCGGGTAAGCGAAAACAAGCTACTGCTGGCCCTACTCTTCAAACTGTTTCTGACCATTCCCCTCCCCCATCCATTCTTAACAACTCTCCGTCTGTCAATCCCAGCTTTAGGAAAGACTGCGCTGAACATGTTGGAGCATTTTCTGTTCGCGAATTTACAGACCACTTTCTGAAACCACGGGCTTCAGCTTACATCGGTGCCATGAATGTCAGTACTCTCAGACAAATAGGCCAGCAAACTGCACTGGCTCTTACCTTAGATAGTCTATCTATTGATGTTTTCTCTTTATCGGAAACGCGCTTATATGATCCGTCCATATTTACTGAACTTACTGCCCAATGCTAGAGTTGGTTGGTGCGGATACGAATGCTTGGCAAAACGTCTCGCGGAAAATTCGGTGTGTAGGTGAAAACTAATGAAAATGACTACGCCTTTTAGAATTATGCACCACGTTTCAGTCTTGATGTAGTAACACTTTCTTTCAAAAAAACCACAGCATTAAGGTCTCTGTGGAAACATCCGTCTATAAGCACTGGACACCAGCTGATCTTATTCTTGTAGGCGCACTAATATAGGAAGCGTACTTCTACCAGACATATCAAAGCGCAGGACTGCTGACACTATCAATCACTGGTTGTGCCAAAACTGAAGCTTTCCGACACGAGATTCACCCCCGCCACCAAATGTCTGGTAAGCTAGGATTGACGTCACACGCATGGCGAACCTAATCTAGCTGCGCGGCAGCGATTTGCAAAAGCTTCCCAGCCGAGTCAGCAAGGGACAACCCCCACTTGAACGGCTTCAGGAGAAAACTGGGAACGATTACAAACAGCATATGCCGAGTCGCATTTTCACTTCGAGTCCGAAGAAAGCTCGAACGAGCGACTGGTTCGAAGCAAAGCTTCTGAGATGACTTATGTGTTGGATGAGAAACGGGCAGCATTGTTGAGGTTTAAAGGTATGTCAACGGATGAAAACTTACGACTTTTAAGAGCAGCTAGAAATAAGGTCCAACAGACTGCAAGGCGATGTGCAAATGACTACTGGGCAGAAATTAGCCTTAGTATTCAAAAAGCTGCGGATACTGGAAATTTTCACGGGATATATGATGGGATCAAGAGAGCCACTGGTCCAAACAAACTTAAAACGGCTCCCATTAAGTCTGTATCTGGTGACCGATTGGGAAAAAATCAGCAGATGGAAAAAGATGGGTTAGGAGCACTTCTCACTCCCTCTACTCTAGGGACCAGTCGTTGTACCACATGTATTTGAAAAATTTCGAAGCGGTGCCGACTATTGAATATTGGATACTCCCCTACTCTTTGATGAGTCAATAGTGAGCAATCGACCCCCGCTCTCTAGCGAATGGGAAGCCCCTGGTGACGATGGAAGTCCACCTGAGCTCATAAAATGCGGTAAAGCAGCATTAATTACAACCGCTTCACCATTTGCTTCGTCCAGTGTGGACAGGAGAGTGTGTCCACAAGAGATTGCGAGGACAAAAGATCATCCACGCTATTCAAGAATGAAAGGAGTAGAGGCGACTGCAACAATTACAGAGGAATCTCCCTTTCTGAATGTTGTAGGCAAATTGTTTGCTAAAAGTCTTACAGATCCGGCTGTGCAAGTTTTAGCTGATAGAATTTATCCGAATCTCAATGTGGCTTTCTCAAGGGAAGATCGACCGTTGACATGATCTTCTCCCTAAGACAACTTCAAGAAAAGTGTCGGGAACAGCGTATGCCATTATACGCTGTTTTTATTGATCTAACGAAGGCATTCGACTACGTCAGCAGGGAGGGTCTTTTCAAAATGCTTAATTTGATAGGCTGCCCACCAAGACTGCTAAAGCTCGTTATTTCGTTCCACTCAGGCATGACGGGCTCAGTCCATTTTAACGGTTTCAGCTCAGAAGCCTTTGAAATTCGCCGAGGCAGTCCAAACAAGGGTGTGTTATGGTCCACGCCTTTTTCCGGCCACTTTTCTTAGATTCGACTCTGAAGTACGCTTTCAGGACGAGAACAGAAGGTATTTACTTACGTACGCGAAATGATGGCAAGCTTTCAACCTAAACCGGTTGAGAGCACAAACCAAGGCACGAAATGTGCTAATCCGTGACCTGCTTTTTGCCGACGATGCAGCTTTTATTGCTCACTCCCAGGAGCACCTTCAGTCTCTAATGGACTGTTTTTCGTCGGCATGCAAAGACTTTGGTCTAACAATCAGCATGAGCAAGACCCAAGTCCTTGGTCAAGGGACTGTATCGCCACCAATCATCACTGTTGGAAACTGTCAGCTCGAACCAGTAAATCATTTCACATATCTTGGTTCAACCATTGCGGATAACCTCTCGCTAGACACGGAGATTGATAAGCGGATTGGCATAGCAGGTGTTATTTTGTCCCGATTGAACTCTCGTGTTTGGGGCAACCGCAAGTTGACTGCAAACACAAAGATGATGGTATACAGCGCGTGCGTACCAAGTGCTTTACTGTAGCGGTGAAACCTGGACCACCCACGCAAGACACGAACGGAAGCCTGAATGCCTTCCATCTACGAAGCATCCGTCGTTATATTGAACATATGTGGCATGGACAGAGACAATGACTAATGTTGAAGTGCTTTTAAAAAGCTGGTATACAGAGCATGTTCACTCTATTGCGACAGCGCCGCCTGCGCTGGCTTGGTCATGTCTATAGAATGGAAAATGGTCGTATTCCGAACGATCTACTCTATGGTGAGTTGCAACTAGGAAGTCGACCATTGGGCAGACCGCACTTGCGGTACAAAGACGTTTGTAAAAGAGATATGAAAGCTCTTGGCATTGACCCGGCGAGTTGGAAAGAACTTGCTCTCGACCGCTCACATCGGAGGCACTGTGTAAAGCGTCGTCTGCATGCTGGGGAGGAGCAGATACAGCTCTTGGCAGCTGAACGCAGATCACGCCGCCGACGTGCAACTAACGCAATACAACCGAGTTCTGACTATCGTTGCCAGCGATGCGGGAGAGATTGTTCCTCCCGAATCGGACTGTTTAGTCACTCAAAAAGCTGCAAAACTTGAACATTCACGCGTTTGGTGATGTACAATCCATGGTCGACATTCGACCGAAGGGAGGCAAACAAACTGCCCCAAAACTTTCAACTCGCTACTATCTGCGCTGCTCTGCTGATTCTGTAGCTGCCATCTCAGGACAGGCGGGTGTTGGTATAGTGCTGAATTCACGTGCCGAATCGTGTCTAATCGATTGGATTCCTTGCAATAGCAGGATGTGCGCAGTTAGACTAGCCACTAATATTAGACCAAACTCAAAATCTTCTAATCAGAGATGCTTGTTTATTGTAGCAACTTACGCTCCGACTAACACCAATTTCGACGACGAGAAGAATGCCTTCTACGACGATCTTTATGCTCTTTTGCGACGTGCAAAAAGCTCCGATATTGTTGTCTTAGCGGGAGATATGAATGCCAGACAGGGTCGCTTAGATACATCTGAATCACAATTAGGTGGCATGTTTGGCCTTGAAAGCCAGCGCACAGATAATGGTGAACGGTTTATACAATTCTGTGCACAATCTCGATTATTCATTAGCAGCACTTCCTTTCGCCATAAAAGATGTCAAATTACCACATGGCGCTCGCTGGATGGAAGCCAACTTTCGGCCCAAATCGACCATGTCGCCATAAGTGCTCGTTGGAGAGGTTGCATTGAGGACTGCCGCTCCTTTTGGAATACCTGCATAGATTCAGATCATGCTCTTGTGCGATGTAGGTTCTCGTTAAAGTTCTCCAGTACCAAGCTTTCGAATGGGAAACGCATTGTGGTCGAAAAATTCTCTCTGCCTGCAGTTCAAGACCTTGATTAACTCACTCCCAGTTGCTCCGTGTGCAACTGCCGATGAAGGGTGGAACAAAATAGCTGGGATTATGCGAGCCGCCGCAATAAGAGCCTGTGAGACTACACAATCAACCCAAAAGTCCCACTGGATTTCACAGCGCTCTATAGAAATTCTTCACCAGCGACGCGAAATACCTCATGGTCCTGGACACAACACAGAGCGTAGACGCGTGAGGAATGAACTTAAACGGAGCTTAAGACTAGACAGAGAAAGGTGGTGGCTAAATAAGGTCGAAGAAATGGAAATAGCAAATAATGCGGGTAACGTGCGAAAACTCTTCCAACTTATTCGATCGACCGGGCCTACGAAAAAAGGAGGGAGTGAGACTATCGCTGAAATAGACGGTACTCTTATCACTAATAAGAATCGCCGCCTCTCACGTTGGGTCGAACATTTTGAAGAACAATTCAGCTGGTCGCCTGCAACAGAATCTTTCCCTCATTTGAAGCAGTGTGATCCTTGGTCTGTTAGCGTAGATCCCCCTAATGATTTAGAAATTAAAGCATGTATCGAATCCATGAAACGATTCAAAGCTGCTAGCCCCGATGACATACCACCTGTCTTGTTCAAAGAAGGTGGCCAAGTCCTAATCAGCACATTAGGCGATCTCCTCCGTGAAGTGTAGTCAGAATCCGACCCTCAGATTTGAATAGAATCGGTTATCATACCAATATTTAAAAAGGTGTGCGAAGCTCCTGCTCTAATCACCGCGGGATACGTCTCATTCTCATCATTACGAGATTACTAGCGTCTATATGCCATCGAAGTTTAACATCGCATAGGGAATCACATATCAGAGAGCAGCAAGCTGGCTTCCGGCCTGGCAGAGGCTGTGTCGACCACATTTTTACTCTTCGACGGATCTTACAACTGTGGCGCACTTAACGACGCCGACGATAGCCATTATTTTGGACTCTAACGGAGCATTTGATTAAGTCGATTGGAATGCCTTGTTTAACACCTTACTGTGCAAAGGCAAAGTATGTCAACATACTGCGTGCACTTTATGTTCATACATCCAGATGCGTTAGGGTTTACAATGACCTTTCACACATATTTTTGACCATAAGTGGCGTCCGACAAGGATGTCCGATTTCTCCGTTTTTGTTCAATTTTGTAATTGATGCCATCACGGAATTATGCAACGAAGTAGTCCCAGCTTTCGGGGTTCACATAATGCCAGGCGGCAAGCTTCTCGACTTGGACTATGCTGATGCTACAGTTCTGCCCTTCGACTCGTACACAGGCGATACTTAACAACCTAGCTAGTACTTATCAAACAGCACTTTATTACTTGACAATCAAGTGCTTGAAATTGTGGATCGTTTTACGTATCTCGGTAGTTGTATCAATAATTCTGCATCTTTAGATGACGAGGTCTCGGTACGCATTTCTAAAGCGACCGTAGCATTCCGCAACCTAGGTCACCTCTGGCGTCAAAAAGGACTGTCTCTGTTACTCAAGGGTAGAGTATATAAAGCGACATTTCGAACTGCATTCATTTATGGGTGCGAAACTTGGACCTTAAGTAAAGAACACTTTCAGCGTCTCCAAGTATTTGACAACCGGTGTCTCCGCAGCATTCTAGGAGTTAGCTGTTACAATCGTATACGCACCGATGCTCTCCGAAATAAGTTTTTGGGTAGTAATGTCGATATAGAGAAGCAGATCAACCTGCATAGGTTACGCTGGCTGGGTCACGTTTTACGGATGCCGGACCACCGACTTCCGAAACAGATTCTTTTTGCGACGCCACATCCTGATTGGCGTAAATCTCGGGGTGGCCAAACCGTCACATGGTATAGGCAGTTAAAAACCCTTACTAGTAACCTTTCCAAAGTAGGCGCAGCGCGTCTTCCAGGCTGGTGTCCCCGCGATCAGATATCGCAGTGGTTAGTTACGCTTCAGGATATGTCCTGAAACCGTGTTCAATGGCGGTCTTGAACTAAGCATATTCTTGGAGTGTTTGCTTAACCTTGTATGTTGTCAAGCGGAGTGACGAGAAATGCTTGTTATGATGCATGACAGTGAAAGCCGCAAGGAAGCTGCCGTGCTGATGTCGCTCTACTCGTTCACGAAACTTGTTTGAATGTATGTTCCATTCGAGGTGTTTTATTTTAGAGAAAAACCTTTTTGGCACCATAGATGACTCTAGTTACGACACGGATGTGCAATAGTGCAATATTTTAATACTGCACAAATAATACCGTTCTAAATTGATTCGCCACCCGTACTGAGCCGCATGTGGAACACGCTGGAGCCTCAATGCCATTATCCTTGTCTTATATCTATCTAGATTTGGGCAACCTGACCTTATCATCGCTCACGTGCGGTCAATGATTGTACGGCATTGTGCCTGGATCAGGCACGGAGAGGACTGAATGAATAAATGTATGAAATCATACATACATACATACATACATACATACATACATACATACATACATACATACATACATACATACATACATACATACATGCATGCATGCATACATACATACATACATACATACATACATATATACATACATACATACATACACACATACATACATACATACACCTACATACACCTACATACACACACATTCATACATACATACATACAAACATACGAAACGCTATCACTACTACGAAAATGCTGACTGAACTCACATTTAAACGTGTTATTATTAGTGCAACTACCCAAGTAGGCAAAACTGTCTAAAATCGCAAGTTCCGCATTTTTGATGCTTAACGCTGTTTCTCTGATCTTTATCCTGCCAAAGAATTTTGCACTCGGAAGGTCCAAAGCCCATTCCAAAAGACGGTACCATACTACCTATTTGATTCGAAATAGCCTGGGCATCGTTATAGGAATGGAACTAGGTCGTTACCATGGTTATACTCAAAAATGTTTTTTATCACGGTCTATCTGCGCCTACCTCCATTGTGGCGTCAATTACAGTAAACGTAAACGAAGCAATTGGGCACGTGTGATATCACGTGATTGAAATTTAAATCAATGTTCCGTGTTGACCAGATGAGGACAACACCACCGTAGTGACGATCAGCTTATAGCGAGCTCTCTTTTGCAGCTATCGACCCGTAGCAGGAGCCAAAGCTTACTGCTATGAACATCTTCTCACACATTTTCTAATCAAACGCTGACCGGTGGCAGTTTATATAGTAGTGCGTGTGCCAAAAGCACTCAACTCCTAATCGCCCTTATCATTCTCATCATTTTACGTCATCGCCTGTACAGCCAAACAGCATCTTAGCTCATACTCAGTTTTTCTGATGTAGCTACTCTTTGCCTGCCAACAAGCTCCTGATTTCGTATATTCATACGACACGACCCCTACCGACGGATCTGGATGAGCGCATTTCGCTCGTTTTCTCAATACAGCTCTGTAGCTGATAAGACAACAATTTACCATGTACTTCCATGCCATATCTTCAAGCTTACATTTTACAACTTACGGCTGGTAATCTCTCGCGTCTTACCCCTTACCCCTCGTTCATATTATAATAAAGAACTTATTGGTCATCCGTGATGATGCTGATACAACTACTCAACATCGTTCACTTTCGTAAATTCTTCTCTGACCACTTCCGATCGGTTAAATTTATTTTCATCACTTTTTAGACCGTTCTCCACATGGTAATATTCATGTGACATGCAATTTCTGTGTCTACGTCTTTTTTGCTTATGCGTAGTTTTATTGAACAGCTATTTCCCTCCTAAATTCTTAGCTAAGGTTTTATCATCTCTTGTGATCGTTTTAAACCCGTTCAACCCAACTAACTAACTAACAGGCCGGAAAGAGTCTACCCCACTGAACGAGTCGTCCCGCCAAGTCACATGGACCGGTGCGAAATCGACGAGCGTGGAACCGTCTGGCGGACACTTCACCACATTGAAAACCTCTCAAATGATGCGCGGCACCTCCCTCGGTCTCGATGAACCCGAGGGTCTTTCTGCTTCTCCTGTGGGTTCCAATACCGCTTGGGCTTTGGGGTTGTCGAATTTGGCGGATGGCCGTGCTTCCGCGTTTTGGCGTGATCAAATGAATGAATTGAAACGCTTACGAACACAGCACACGAAACAGCTGGAACAATTGCACGATAAAAACAAGGTAACTGAATTTCGTTAACAGTTCCCAAATGGGTTGTTTTTATCCGAACTTCTTTGAGCGTTTAGCGTTGTATTCATATTCATGAATGTTCACGTGAAAATGCGGCGAACCCCCGACCTTCCTTACAACAGAACAAGTGCTTTACAATCATGGGGAAATCTTTTCTTTATATTTTACTCTTAGTAACATTTGCAGCATCTTTAGCATTCCAGCGTTTTGCTTTCTTGCCACTAGTAGGCACTTTTTATTGTGCAACTCAGTATTATTATTGTTATTACAACGCAAATATACCCAAGTGAAATTAATGGGAACTACAACGCAACGATAGCTGTCTTTCATAACGTGCCGCGATTTCCAGGTCGCAGCGATCGTCATGATTTTTATTTTTCTCTCGAAACTCGGCACCTTGCCCCCAGACGTGATCACCATCCTCATAAAGCACTGGACTCCAATTAGACAATCTGTGAATGCTAGTTCTCCTAGTGAGATTGACTAAAGAATAATGACAATAAAATATGGTATAATGTATAGTGGTAATTTGTAGTTCGATGCATGAAATTTCGCCTTTCCATTTTTGTTCGTTTCAAAACAATGCACCTCAAAAATACTTAGAACATCCAATAAAATGAACCGTCTCCACACAAGTAGAGTTGCAATTGTTTTTTACATCACGTGTAAGGTGTATGTATCATGGAAACCTCGAACGTGACTGCGAATTATTTACGACTGAAGATAACCTGACAGCTTTCTGAACGTTAAAGGCCAGTTTTCACACTTATTCCAAACTCTGCCGTGCTGTGTACACATGACCTCATTCGATTAACGTTAAGTCGCGGTTGTTAGGACATTGAATTTATGATGGAGTATCGGCGTGCTTGCCGATTCAAAACATGTTACATTAAAATGGATTCGTTTTTAATCGATTCGTACTTGATAACATTTCACAATACTCGATGGCGCATTACTACTGCTCTTGACCGCTCACTTTGGAGGCATTGTGTGAAGTGTCATCTTCAAGTTGGGACAGGGCAGATACTGCTCTCGGCTGTTCCACGTAAATCACGCCAGTCGGCCAGTGGAGGTCATTCATCTACTTTTTGGAGCGGGGCCTTTGAATCGGCCGTGCTCAAAATTAATGTTTTCATGCGTTTTTATTTTTTCAGTCAACACGGAACCTTTTGTTTTTGAAACGTTTTAACATGTCGCGAACATGTAAACGAAGGTCGTTTGATGCCCCGCACGCTTTAAATGCTGCGAAATATTTTTATTTTGAAGGATGGGGAATTTGCTGCGCCGGTCAGAAAAATGCGATAGAAAACTCATACGTGGGGGTTTAAAAATCGTGCAGCATGACTTTTTACCAACATCTATCACAATCACAAAGCCTAATGCCTGCAAACGAAACCGAAGCTGTTTTGATTTTGAATGTGACTGGCAATCTCAAATTTTCCCATCAAAGTTTGACGTCCCTCTTATTCGTATTGAAATTCTGTGTTTGAACTATTTTGATTGACTGAAAATTCGTTTTAACGAATAAAGTTTTCTTCTTCTACTTCTGTTTGTAGCGATCACTTTGCTGTGAATTGATGGCAATCATTCTTTCTTCCTCAGTTTTGATCGTGATTAGACTCACTCACGTAATGCTCTTTTAAATTGTGTCTGTCCGTGTTTTATTATAACGAACTGTCTTTGAATCGATTCTTTGCTTTCTCAGGCGGAAGAAGTACAGTTGAAATCGCGCCTGAATAAGGAGTTCGAGGCGATGAAAATCACCATGAAAAAAGAATTCCAGCGACTCGAGGAGGCTCACGGAATCGAAGTGGAAAAGGAACGCAGGAGTATTGCGTTGGCCGAAACCAAACTCGCCTCTCAATTGGACAACGAAACGAAGGCGCTAATCAAATCTGCCAAAAAGACTAAAACCAGACCGCTAAGCATCCACAGCCCTACCGAATCAACTTCTGCACTGTCGGATCCGGTCGAGTACACGCGACGGCGGCGACAAGAGTTCACAAATCTTGAGTTGCGTCGCGTCAAACGGATTTCTCTTACGCAAATGCAAGATCTTGAGGTACGTGTTCGTGATTACCATTTGATAATAGTAATAGAAATATCAGTGAAAGCATGTAAGTTTCGAGTCGAGCAGTGCCACACAAGTGCACATTCAGTGCCGTATTTCAGTTCTGTTTAAATCACCGCAAAGCTACTGCTTGTGCACGAATATTCGTGTTGTATGGTTGCTCAGTCTTATTTCACATCATGTGAGTGTGTCATTCAACCAATTTAATCATTCTACCGGTTTTCAGTTCAGTTGACCAGAGGGTGCCAGCGACACCTATTGCTATCCCCGTCAGCTTTCTCATTTTTGTCTATCTTTTCTCGTATCTGGTTAGGCCTAGGCAACATGACAGTAACATCGCCCACGGGGAGTCTCTGGCTGTGCGGCACTTTGCCTGGATCAAGCTTGTGCTTTCATACCATACAAGCTTTCTCGTTCGCTGCGATCCCAGTAGCTCTACGATTTGTTGTGTTTCTGCAGTCAAGCATGGGTGCTTGATGGTAAATTGACAGCTTCTGTGGAGCTAATGATAATGGTTACCTTTGCTTTGAGTTTTATATTCTTTTGCCTCTCTTGATCACATAATACTAGTATTATTGCGCAAAACTGGTATCACATGAGGTCCGACAAAGCGTTTTAGACTTGACAATTTACTGTCAATTTTGTATACCAGTGTCTCGTGTTTGTTTCGCAAGCTGGTTATAAATAATTTGCCATTGGGCCGATAGCTAAATTTTGAAATTCAGCAGCGCGACTGATATGAATGTCTATGAGGTAAGATATCGTGAAATCAAATTGTGTACCGAATTTGTTATGCTCAACGACCCACGCCCCTAGCCTACGTCTTACGGATCACCAACTACTCGAAAAAACAAATATGCCCATTCCGCTTACTGAACCGCGGACTATTTTCATCAATATGCGGGGTATTGTCCAAACCGCGATGATCTTTTATGGTTTGTTGTGATGATTTGGATACAATATTGCAGCAAATAAATTGTCGCAAGATTGGTTTTGACCGTTTCTAATCAGTCATTCGACATTTTGTCATCATTGTATTGCAGTGTTTTGTTAACTCTTGAGTTAGTCAGTTGAACATCGAACACAACTCAACGCTGTCCACAAAGATAACTACATCACGCTAATCAGTAATACAATGGCGTGTTAGCCTGTCGTTAACCTTGACAAATAAATTCCCGCCGGTGGCGCATCCTTTGTTTCGGTCTCCGTCTCTATTCTACCCTTTCACACTCAAAATGTATATCACTTAGTAGCCACGTAGATGTCAAAAATCAAGTCAAGATGCACAGTCTTTGTTGGTTAGGTCATGTAGTTCATTTTTCTAAGCCGTTTTGCTTGCTATTGCTAACTGGGAATGATGTGTTTGCAAAGGTGGGCAGACTCTGGCTTAGCTCATACAACTGAAGACATTGACGGATAAACTAGCTGTAGTGGGAGCAAATTGTATCCCTGTGTTATATACGCAGCAGATGAGAACCCAAATAATAATTACCCGAATGCTTAACATTGAAATTTTTTTGATGTAAGTCACTATTGACCCAACACGACACGTAGTAAGAACCTTTCGGCAAAGAGCTTTTACCGTCGCTGATTGGCTGCATGCTGAAACAAGCTGAAGTCTCACTACTATTTTTGTTTTCTTTCGCATATCTGTCTAGGCTTGGGCAACCAGACAGTATCTTAGCCTACGTGCAGTCTATTACTGTGCACCACTTTACCTGGATAAGGCTTGTGATTTCATACATACATACCGTCGCTGACCAAAAGGCAGATTAGTCTGCGGCTCGTCTGTATTTATAGTGTTTTGAGAAAACAACATGACCGTGTAAACAGACCAATCAGAATCGAGAATCAGATATTCAAAGGTTTTCAAAGGATATAATGAGTTTTGGGGAAAATAATGATATTTCCCCAACCTCCTGGTTTGAGTCCGCACGATCAAAGTTCGTTGTGGCTTTTCTCTCAAACATGAGGCTCAGAATGGCGTTCT
This sequence comes from Atriophallophorus winterbourni, assembly GCA_013407085.1. NCBI lineage: Eukaryota > Metazoa > Platyhelminthes > Trematoda > Plagiorchiida > Microphallidae > Atriophallophorus > Atriophallophorus winterbourni. Next base: position 15,538 of record JACCGJ010023739.1, on the reverse strand, counting down.
CTACTCTGTAGATTCCGCAGCTCATCAAGTCCCGCTCTTCCTCGTCTATTTATAATTTTATTGTGCCGTTATTTTGTGACAGTTAAGCATTCGGCACTTGCTACCGGTTGTTCATGATGCTAATGAATGTCGTTTGTCGCCATTCCCCTCTCTTTAGAATAACAAGTTCCGTTTGCTGCACATTGCTTTTGCCGTTTCATTCTCTTGAAACTCATCGTAAATTTCATGTGTGAGTGTGTGACATCACGTGTCTAAGCCAAGTTAACGTTATACCAAGCTTTGAACTGTGAAATTGTCAGTGGCGATGCTAACCTCGCCCCCGATTCTTGCTGTAAACTTAGTATTCACTTCTGCTTATAGAGCGTTTTAGTGCTTTGACTACAGTGACTGATGATATCATTAACGAGGTTTTTCCTTTTCGTGTCCACGATGAAAGCATCGATTCGGTTTTTTATTTTTTATTTCATTTTTATTGGTTCTACATGAGTGAACTTCGTTGCTCCAGGATATAAGTTTCTTTGGTCAGATCTCGTCCATTTTTCGATAGTGTTTCGTTTGTTATAGAAGCTTATTCACTCTAGATCTCGTCTGATTTGCCACCAGTGGTGAGCTACACGCAGAAACACGCTATTTGTCATCAGTCTAGACCTGGGCAACCTGACAGTATCTTAGCCCACGTGCAGTCTATGACATTGTCTGGATCAGGCTTGTGACTACATACATGCATGCATATAAGCACAGACCTGATCCAGTCAAAGTGCCGCACAATCAGAGACTGCACGTGGTCGAAGATATTGTCAGGTTGCCAAGCCCTAAACAGATATAAAAAGGGGAAATGGCAGTGAGAATCCAGCGTGTTTCAGCCTGAAGTTCACTACTAGTGGTCAATCAATGTAGCACGGTGTTAGCCGTACAGCACTGAAGTACTGCACGATTGCACATCCGTGCAATACATACATACATACATGTTGTTGGCCTCCTTCGGTCGATGTCGACCATGGATGTACATCACAATCACATGAATTTTCAGCTTGCAAAGGACTCTTTACACGGTGCCTCCAATGTGAGCGGTCAAGAGCAAGTTCTTCCCAACTCGCGGGGTCAATGTGATGTGTGTGATGTGAAAGCACAAGCCTGATCCAGGCAAAGTGCCGCACAATCAGAGACTGCACATGGGCTAAGATACTGTCAGGTTGCCCGGGCCTAGACAGATATGACAAAATAGAAAGAAAACAGAAACGGTAGTGAGAATCCAACCTATTCCAGCATGGAGCTCACTACCGGTGGCCAATCAATTTAGCACGATGTTAGCCGCACAGCGCAGCCGCGTGGTCAATGCCAAGATCTTTCGTATCTCTTTTGCAAACGTCTTTGTACCGCAAGTGCGGTCTGTCCAATGGTCGACTTCCATGATTGCAACTCATCATAGAGTAGATCTTTCGGAGTACGACCATTTTCTATTCTGTAGACGCGACCAAGCCACCGCAGCCGACGCTGCCGTAATAGGGTGAACATGCTCTGTAGGCCAGCTTTTGAAAGCACTACATACATACATACATGCATGCATACATACATACATACATACATGAAAGCATACAACGAGATTTATTCTGCGCGAATTTCGTCACAGACTGCTACTTCCGACAGTCTTACGCGCTCGTGTGATAAATATGAACGAACTATATTCTCGATTTGTAAAGGAGGTCGCATCACTTGAATCTTCTTATCCATCGAAACCTATAAACATGCTCGCCTACTCTGTCTATGTTGCATTCCGATTGCATTGTTACGTGTTGGTGTTTAACATTTTTACTTTGGGCTTTAAGCGCTTGAGTTGATTGCCTCGACTTGTTCCTTCCAGATCGAGCATCTTCGTCAGTACATTCTACTCGAACAAAAGGCGAGTGATGAAATGACCGCGCTTCTTTTGGATCAGCACGCCAAACTGGAGGAGCTGGAATTGACGCATCAACGGAAGGTTCACGAGTTACGTTTGTCCTTGTTATCCAAGCAGCACGAGGCTGAATTGAACAACCATAACCAGTATATCGGGCGGGCCGAATCGAAACTGCAACACAGACATGCGATTGAGCTGAAAAATCTGCCAAAAATTCTCAAGGTGGGTGAATGCCATCGACTTCTTGATTTTTTCTCGCATGCTGTGTCACCTTGCTGCAACGTTTTTGACTGTGTCTTATATGACGATTTCATGCTGTTTAATAGACTTCCCCCGGGGAATCTCGAAGATATGCGGCGGTTGTTTTTCATGGAAAACCTTTGCGATAAATTGAGTTATTTTCCTTCCGGTCGAAATCGTTGAGACTAGCCTAGCCTCCGATTATACTCAATATTTATTTCCCTTAATTTCCTAAAATAACGTGCGACAAATTTCCAGAGAATCCTACTACCTTTCCTTATTGTTTCTAATTTATTTTGAGATTTGTATCTTGTTTTCGGACAAATTCTTATCTCTCTCTCTCCCGAATCGGACTGTTTGGTCATTTTAAAAGCATAAAGCGATCCTGATGTACATCCAAAGTCGACATCGACCGAAGGAGGCCAACAACAACAACAACAATTTATCTGCCAATAATTTAGGAACTTGCAAGTCTGGCCAGGACCTGAGATATTGCACATTTAAGCATGTAGTGGTGTCGATAAATATCTTTCTCGTCCTTTCGAACTCCTTGTTAATTCTCTTTCATTGCTCCATTGACCACTGCCAGCAAAAAGAACTCCAAATTTGCAAACAGTTTCGTGATGCGGCTCGAATTCAAAAGAAGCAATTCAAACTGTTACGTGAAGAGCGTGTCAAAGCGTTCCGCCGGGCAATGGAGCTTGGAGCCACTTCTTCTGTAATCGGATCCTCTGATTCAAGCGCGAACGCTTCCGGTAGTTCCACAGCCGAGCGTCCCGATGAGGGCGAATCAAACGCTTCCGCGTTCCACCCTGTGCAGGATGAACGTCAAATTTTGGAGAATTTGAAATCCGAAGAAAAGCGCAAACAAACCAGTTTAGAGGCACAATACAAGAAAAACATCGCGGAACTTCACAAGCGGCAAAATGTAAGGAATCATGCTCGTTTACAAAAGCGTTTGCGTTGTTTCTTTCGTTTATTAATTTTACCTTATTCGTAACTCGTTTTACATTTTGTACTTGCTCATCGCGACGTTTAGCCGAACTATTCGTTGCTTTTGACGTTGCTTAGATTCGCTTTGTAATTGAGCTATCGATCCTTCCAACTGGGCTCCAATGCGTTGCAATCTATGCCTCTAGGGTTTTCTTTCAACAGGATAAAATCGAATCTGCTCATGCTCGTGAGATGGGTGAATTGGAAAGGCTCCGTTCTGAGGGCATCAGTCAGTTGCACAAGTACCAGGAAAACCAGCGACTTGAGATGATGAAGCACCAACAGAAAGAACGAGATGAGTTGAAAAATCGCATTCAATCTAGAAAAGATTCCTTGGAGACCGCGGTAAGTAATCAGCGTTCGTTCCACTCTGACGTCACCATATCTGTATCAGATTACACTATTATATATTAGACATATTTCGGTCGTGACAGCATTCCGATTGGTCAATGTCACATTCTTTCATTACTGTTTTACCGTTCCTTGCTGGGTCATGATGTCGTACGAAAGGTGGTGAATATTTGATGCTTGTTTGAGGAATTTGCTTAGTTTTATCATCCTGCGCTAGCTGTGAGATATCGGTGTGCTAATAGACATCACGAACCGGATACAAACAAGCTGTCCAACAGTGATAAACTGCATATAGACGAAAATGGCTATCAGGTTCCCCAAGCCTGGACAGATATAAGAAATGAAGGTGATAGTGAGACTTTAGTGTGTTTTCGCTTGCAGCTGAATACCCGTAGCATGGTGTGACATGCGCACTACAAAAGTGCTGCACGATTTCACACGAGTGCATAATTGTAACAAACTAGCGACCACAATATTGGTAGCATGGTATCACCAGTGTCGCTTCATTTTCGTGACCAGCAACTTTTGTCATATCTGGCTAGGCCTGGGCAACCTGACAGTATCTCAGCCTACGTGCAGTCTCTGACTGTGCAGCACTTTGCCTAGATCAGGCTTGTGTTTTCACATCTTTCACAGAAGCTTGATATGGGGATTCAAAAGGCATTGGTTATTGCGACCCGCTTATGCCTGTTTTGTATTATTGGTTCGTTACTTCTAGCGAATTGAATGTGCTGGTTGATTGGTTGAGATGTAGATTATCAAGATCCAACTGACCCTAACGTGATGTAGTTCCATCCGATGATAGTTTCCTTTTCTTTTAATTGAATTGGAATTCCTTGGTCATGAACATGCTTTGTCCACTGTTGGTCAGTTACTGTTCACTTTGCCGTTTTTTATTCCTAGCCTGTTTGTTTGCTATATTACCTTGCACAGTGAAATGTCGACTTACCCTAATTTCAGTCCATTTAGCTAATTCGTCCGCATCATTCGGCTTATTGTGTAATTCTCCGGCATCTTGTATCTTTTTCTGAGGGCTCGCAACAATCTGGGAGACAGGTTCTGTTTTAGACTTCAGTGCCAATCAACCGAAACATTCAATTAAGTGGTAACTACGAGCTAATGCGACCTGGGCAACTTCAGAACAACCCTCAACTTGACTGAATTTCAGTCCCATCGAGAAACGTTAAGCTCTCAATGTTATCTAGTTTGCTTATGAAACATTCGCATCGTATCTATCCTGTCTGTGTTTGTCAAGACGCTGGTAAATCATCTGGGTATGGTATGGTATGTTATGAAGGCACAATCCTGAACCAGGCAAAGTGCCACACAGTCAGAGACTACATGTGGGCGATGTTACTGTCAGGTTGCCCAGGCCTAGACAGATATGAGAAATAGAGAATACAGATGGTCGTGAGACTCCAGCGTGTTTTAGCATGCAGTTTACTACCGCTGGCCCATCAATTTAGCACGTTGTTAGCCGCAGAGCACAGAAATACTGCACGATTGCACATCTGGGTAACAATTTGGCAGCGGTTTCATCGTTTCAGAGTTTCAATGCGTAACCGAAAGCTCTGGGTCATTTATCTTTGGACGCTACAAGTGAATGCTGCTTCACTTTTTCATCGCCGAGCCATGATTGTATAACTGCAATATTTCACAACTCTGTATTATGCAGATGGTGACGATTTTTTCAGTTGCTCTATACTAGCATCGGAAACAGCCTCCTCTGTAATGCCTGTATCACCCGAAGTTTAATCGACACGTTCTCTACATAACGTGACCATAGCGATAAAGTAATGATTATATAATCTGGAATCCGTTGAATCCATACGAGCGCATGATCATGACAAACGAAAGGGTAAGAAAATAGTACATTATACACGCTCTTCTTGCAATTCCACACTTGTTTTACTTTGCCACTCACTCTGCAAATTTTAGCTTTAACATAGTTCCCCTGCTTCCCCGACCAAAGTGCATGTAGGGTAATCATCATCATTAAGCAAAAGTCTGGCGACTGAAAACGTGCCAAGCAACGTGAATCAGGGATTGCAGCTAAGAACTCGTGTAAAAGAGAGCATGCAAGCGAACTATCCAAATTCGTGTAACAAGCAGTTCGTTTTTGTATTTTCACCGCATGCGATTTTGCATTTTTTATTGGAGACGTTTTAATTATATAAGGGTAAAAATTTATGGTTCACCTTATAAACTATATTGTCGCCCGTCACTTCTGTTTGTATCCATATGGCATATGGTTTTCAACCAATTATTTGATTGATCCTTTGAACGTCATCTAAACAAGTGAATGTGTGCGGTTGAGCCTATCGCTACGGTGGGCCTCTTTCTCAATTTCGCCATGCCATTGACTGGCCACCCGATCCTTCCCCAGGGTTTGTGAATAAGCCGCGATGCTTGTAACGTGTCCTCACCGCTGAAGGAGAGCTAGCCTGATTATTTCTTTCTTTTCGTGGCCTCTTTTTATCAAAACCCGTTTGCAGACAACTATATTACGTGCATCAATTAATGTGGATTTTACGTTCTTTTTCTCACCTGCAAGTTTGTGTTAAATTTGGTTCAGTTTCGCAAATCAAATTGATTTTGAGCAATATTACAATGACTTGGCTTATCGTCCTGCTGCCTTTGAACCAGAAGCGGTGCTGTGATACGTTTTAGCATCCACTCCCAGCCTGAAGCTAAAAACATTGTTGACCCTTACAAACGACACCGAGTGATTGACTCCTTGCCGAGAAAATGCGGTGGTAGTATTAAAAAACTGTAGAATGCAACGATCAATATTTGAGGGGTTTAATCACAATTTGCACCCTATGCTCTTCACAAATTGAACATTACCGCACCTCTCAATTACTGTGGTTTTGAGAATCCTATGTGGTTGCCATTTGTATCGTTCCTCGTGGTCAGACGTAAAATTCGATTATGCAGAGTTTTTCTGTTGAACAGCATCGCATGAAAAAACACGCCTGACTTATGATGGTTATAAACATCCTTTGATATGCTTATGGTTGCTAACGCCGTTCGTTTCGCGTTTTAGCTAATGATCATGCTTTATCAGGAGCCACACAACTTTGGTGAAACCCTTTTGGAATCTACGAGATGCCTCGTTGATTTAGGAACACCTTATATCCCTTTTTTGTTACTTGCTATTTTGATATGATTACATGGCACCGTATTTGGACTTATCATTACCCAACCATCGGTAATAGACTTTTCTATAACGACGTAGTTGCCCAGCAACAAATTAACCTGAACAAGATAAAGCAAAACCATCTAACATAGTGAACGATTTTCAAGCCTCGATGTGCTTATAAATAAGCACTGTTCTGTAACCCTCTGATGAAAGAACAATAGATACCAGCAATATTAAAATTATCCAGAAGATCAGTGATTCTGTCTCCTTCATTAGGTTACAAGATCCCATTGCACGCATGTGCAATTGTGCAGTACATCGTGCTGTGCGGCTAACACCGTGCTAAATAGATTGGTAAGAGGTAGTGAGCTGCATGGTGAAACACGCTGGAGTATCACTACCATTTCTAATTCCCCCTCATATCTGTCTAGGCCTGGGCAACCTGACAGTATCTTAACCCACGTGCTGTATCTGGCTCTGCGGCACTTTGCCTGGATCAGGCTTGTGCTTTCATACCATATTAGCAACACGATGCTGCCACCGAATGCGTGCAATCCTTCGAGGTAATCAGTGTCACAAACAAAAAGCGGGCGAAAATCTTGCCCTAATATCGGCCGGGTTTCCTAATCATCGAGAAGCAAAGCACGCACGACGGCTTGATTTCTCGTATGGAGTGAAACATCGAGTGGTCTCCATAGATGGCGAAGGTTAGAAAACGCCGCAAACGTTTTGCGTGAACGCAGTGTGATCTCGCTCTCGACATAAACGGTTAACTCAGATACAGCTGCCTATGTAAACAAAGCAATTGATTAGTTCTAGATTGAGGCTTGAGAGTGAGCCTGTATAGTCCCGTTTTGCATTTGATATATGCTAGTTGCTATTACGCTTTTGAAATACTTTTCCATACCGAACTGATATGTTCATATCTACTTGTTTTTCTTGATCATTCACACTGGTGCAGTTTTTCTCAACTACGTCGCCCATTCTGTTGTTCATTTCTTTAGCTGAAGAAAAACGCGGAGTCATCGAAGGACGAGGCACGGAAAAAGACTCGTCGTCTCATGGAACAACATGCGCACACACTCCGTGTGTTCGATAACGAAACCACCAGCCTTGGGTTAGATAATGCCGCAGTGGTTGGTATGTGCAGTCGTCCTCGCACGGACGTCGGAAATTCGCCAAGTAATAGCAATCCAAACGATGCCCAACCTTCACGTGAATGGCGCCACAGCCGGTCAGAGTTTTTCCCCACGTGATTTTCACAGCATTAATCCACCTACCAGGTAATTCATATTCAGGCCTGTTGATATGTGTCATTCAGTATCCATGACATTTTTATCTACCAGTTATATATATATATATATCGTTGATGTAAGCGACAGTCAGTTTTCGATATGACTTGACCATTGTAAATACCGAGTTTAGTTTAGATCAATCCCTTCGACTTTTGGTCAGTGTATGAATAGATTCAGCCGACAAAATATTGTGTCTACCTGAAAGTCAATCATTGTTGTCTGAGTTTTGATTTCTCGTGGATCAATACGATGGTGTCTATCGGTGTTTTCTGTTTGTTCACCGTGTGACCCTGAGCGTGCCTGGTGTCGCATCATTGAGATTGTCTTTTACGTGGGTAATGCACAAATCGTCGTGAAGCTGTAGTTGAGTGTTTTTGGTTTGCATGCATTGCAGCTGAAGATGGATCTCGAGTTTTGGAGTTACTGTATCGATCGATAAATCCCTATGCCTTTCGCGATCGTTAAAGCCCTTGAGTGCCGAAACTGATCGGTTGCTTATTGACAATCGAGCCAGAGCTTTTGAGAATGCGGGAACTTTATTCAGTACATCGCAACGAGCTGAGCTTTGGTAGTCGTCTTTCTATTTATCGTAACTAGAGATTGTTACTATGTCACCTAGCCGGATCGCGACTCCACAATTGATGCTTCTGTCTCAAAACTATGACTTCTCTTTATTGTTGATGTGCAAAATATTGATGTGGTCATTTTCATACAAATCTTAGTTATTTTTGTTCTATCTATCTAAATAGGCTCTCCTTATCCAACCACACGTTTAGATGTTCATAATTGAACCACAATTGACCTTAACCGATTTCATAAAGATGACCACTCGATCGGTCCCAAACATTTTTCAACATATCACCTCATCTAAGTTTGATTCCCTGTTATCGAGACATTGTACATTGTTCATTTTTCCTCATTTGTTTTTGTTGTACTATTGGGTTAAATATCATCATTATTATTATGGCGGAACTCTTGTTTATCTAGAGCATTTCAATCGTTTGATCTCCTCGCCACTTCCTGTCCTTTCAGATTTCACGCTGCCTTAGCAGACTCAGGTTTTTGGAACCGGCTCGCTTCTGGGCAGTTGCTGGACTTTGTGCTCCCTTGTTTTTTCCGGTGCTTCTCCGCTTCACTTATACCGTATATTTTTTTACCACGTTGGAAATATGTCCACCGCACCACGTAATTTCTGATGTGCACGCACGCCCAATTCAAAAGTGTCGGGCCCCGTTGCTGTCGGTCTATCGATGCGATCGTACGGAACAACCTTCGTTTCTTCTATCTACTCAGCCCAATTCGCGCCATTCTCGCATCCTCCAAACATGCACACGCGTTTTTTTGTTTTTGTTCAAAGCTTCCCAACTCCAACCTAGTAACCTTTGGATAATTTTCTTCTGATATTTCTTCACATGGTGCGTACTTTATCGCGTGGATCACTACTTGCCTTTCCTTGTCCGTGTTGATCTAGCCGTTAACGATCATGTACAAAACAATGCCCCGATCTCTCTTGTGCTCTCTGACTGTACAGCGTCTGTGGACTTGAAATTGAAGAGAGACAGTAAATTATTTGATTCTGTTGTCTCTCTTGTCTTCCGGGAAGTCAGTTGCAAGAACCTTGAGATGTTGACTATTCTAGCTCGACAGCTGTTTGTATTTCGCGCTTAGTTACCCATTCAGCAGTGTTTAATTATAACCGTTGTCAGGTTTGAACCTAATGATCGCTCATCCTTTACTACAAACCTCATTCATTCATTCGTCTTTGAAAAACACCAGTTTTTCCTAAGGTTTGTAATTGTTGAACCACTGCATTCCCCTACCGGTCTAGGGCTGAGTGGCTTCGTCAGATTGGGATGAAGGGGAGCTTGTGAAATGTTGAATTCGTCGAACGGTGGCATACCTCGGAAGTAACCGGTTTTTGGAATGCTCACGTCCCCTGCACCCACACAGCATAACTGATTTCTGGCTAATTAACACCATAAGGTTAAGATTAGCTTTAGTACGCCTTGAAAAAGTGAAGAAAATATTTGTCAAACTGTAAAAGACTTAAGTTTATGTGTTGCTCACACATCCCGCACTTACACACCACTACCGGTTTCTGGCTGTGCCGTCATCAGGTGGAGACAGTAAGATTTGTTTCAGTGAGCCTTGAAACAGTGGATAAGTGGTAAACAAGGTTATACGTGAATGCCACTGTTACATAGGGTTCGTACAACGAAACACGTTGTTCACAAAGTTATTCCTCGCCAAGCACTCAAGGCGCTAATGGATGACCAAAGTAATGTGTTGCTCACATCCCCACACTTAGTTTCTTTATCCCCCTGTTGCTTATAGCTAGCACGCACACGTACTAAGCGGATGCACTTTCTTACCCCACGGCTGCTTTGCACATGAAATTTCGCTGTGCAACATCATTGCATCCTTTGAGAGTTGGGATTGCATGTGTGCTACGCCTATTTCGCTAAGCAATCCGTTTTGTTTTGCTAGCTATAATTAGTCTACTGTTCGATTATTGTGTCGTTCTGAAAAACATCGATTTTGTCGTGAGTCATTATCGCTGCTGTCAGGCTATTAATTTCTTCCCGGGATTATGTATTGGCTGGCTATCTAGATTTCAACACATGTAGATTAAAGATGGAATGGCTATTTCTCACAGTTAGCTGCGGTAACCTCCCATCACTTTGTTTCATTTTCGCTCTAATATGTGGCTGTTCTGTTTCCCGCCATTTTGGTTTTTAAACGGACTTGAAACGCTGCTCTTTTTCCAAATCAATTTTTAATGTGCAATCACATTCGGGATGTCTTGAAGCTGTGACATTGCACTTAAATTCATGCTTTCCCTTTGATGACTATTACTATCAGTAAGTTTGATGAGCGAAATCCAAATAAGCTTATCTCGGTGTTCATCACATTTGGGGCGATACCGCTTGCCCAGTAACATGTTAATGCAAGGATATTTTCACGTAAGCTTTTTTATGACTACATGAGGGTACTGTTGTTATATAGTTTTCTGTCTCATTCAAACGGTCACTTTGCCCCATTAGTTTCAGTCGTATTCATTTGAAGTTTTTCAATTTATTTTCCCGGAGTGGCGTAAGGTGTCTGCAGTTTAATAGATACTATCAGGTTGATATGTAGGATGTCTTTCTAGATATGAGTCTGACGTATCTTCGGTCACAGCTCATCAACAACCAAAGTCCTTTCACATTATTGTTCCAAAGGTTGTCATAGCCGAGGATGGCAGTGGCAATAAGCTCCCACTGTTTGTAAAATGCTCCCATATGGCACGCGTCTCAAATAGCCTCTGACAACCAAGTCCAGCTTCTGGCCTGCACGAGTCGCTCCCCGAGCCCGGCGGAACTGCTTCTACCAACTGGAGAAGGAGCGAAGGCGAGTGACTGGCGCCTGAAAACTAGTTTGCTTCGGGCAGATGTAGCTCGTTAGCCTGGGAGGGCATTTCATCTAAGGGAAGGAAAACCCTCATTTTAGACTTCCGCTGCCTTGCGGGATACCCGATCGCGGGAAAGGCTTCGGGAGAAAACCCTGAGGATAAACCTGGAACAGAGTCTGGTAGACCACCTCTTTCTGGCAACTCCCTGCTGCCTTGCAGGTCGCACTTGGTTGTGCAAAGGCTAGAGAAGCTGACTCGAACAAACGCCGAGTGGTCCTGGGGACGCCGCTTTGTACCCAAATCCCCAAGAACCTTCATTGAAGCCGACTCATCCTCCAGGAGGAGATAGTCGCACAAAAGTGAAAGTAAGTACCAAGACAACTGGACATCCGTCCAAATTCCCGGTGACCTTCGGTCGATGGCATATAAAACTCGTTCAGCAATGCTTTAGAATGTGATTGGAATATATTTCGATTCTTCGTTTCGGTCAAACACTTTTTACTGTACTCTAAGGAAAACACGGTTATTCCGCTTGCGCTGGAAACTTTTGAACGTCTACCGACCAGTGAACACAGATACTCCTACGCTTAATTAAATCAATTGGGTGATCGATCATGTATCGAGAGTAAAGGCTCATAGGGACTACATAATTCCACTAGAGCTTTTTCGTGTGGATTCATTATAAGACCTTTTATCAAGTGCTTCTTCAGAGCTGATAGGTTTACTCTGTCCCACAAGAGATGTATGGTATCGTATGAAATCTCAAACCTGACCCAGGCAAAGTGCCGCACAGTCACGCATTGCTGTGAGCTAAGAGATGTAAGATACCGACATCCTCGTTCCGCATGAGTGATTTTGCATCGGTAGATTATATGCGAATTTCTGTAATAGATTTGCTTCGCCCATCAGATGGTTGGTACGCCGCTTAGTTCTGATGTGCTCTTTCAAAATTGGCGAATTCTGAGGGTGATATGGTTACTATGCAAGTGGCTAAATTGCTACGTCTGGTCAGTTTGTGTCCTCGTCCATATATTTCCGTTTGATGTTATTCAAAATCGTGCCTCATCTCATGGGAAGTCTTTTACGTTTAGTCTCGTTGTAAGTGTTGTGGATCGTGCTTACCACGCGACGCAGGTAACCGCCATTAAAGGAGCACATCATTGTGAAACGATTACTAGTCTGGAATCCGGAGCGATTATCAGTGTAATAAGTACACTCACTCACACGTCTATCGATCAATGTTATTTGTGCATTCTGTGGTGTTTATTATTGATCCAAAATAACTTCTTACTTAAAATACTTGTTAGTGTGTGTAGCTGTGAAATAAATGTGACCGAGTTTCTAGTTTGTTGCGTCGATATGTAACTTGTTTTCAAATCAATAAGGTTATCCGTTTTGCCGATTCATCTAGCTCGGTGTTTTCACAATTATTACATTGTAACGATATCTCTGGCGCGCCTACTTAACACAGGTACAAGGTACACTTTTTGTTGTCTGTGTGTTTATCTCATAAACCGATTCAGATCATGTTTGCCTTAGGTGTTTTCCCTTTATAATTTCCAGTTCGCATTCAGCATCCATCCTAAAATAATACATCCCGCGCTAAGCTGACCGAATTCGCAAAGGTTTCCCAACTTTTAGCTAGCACCTGTGTGTTATAAGTTCAAAACGTTACAAGGTATTCAGTATTGTCTTCAGATATCGTGGAATTGCTGTTATCGTTCTCCACAAGATATCCCACATTTTACTATACTGTGAACGACGGTTAAATTATGCCGACTGTTAAAAAAATACGGAATGTGTCTGGAGGTCTCACTTGTAATCAAGTGATTTGGAACTATCGTTACCGAGAAATTGATCGGAGCTTGGGAATGTAACTAAAAATTCGCCAAAGGTATACTTGAATTCCACTGTCCGTAGGACGAAGCACGATGTTCAAATAAAGAATCACAGAGTGATTCATGGTCAAGCGCTCAAAGTGACCAATGTATTGTAGGGTTGGGAATGTGAGCACCACAACACATTTAAGAAGTTGCCAGATTTTGGAAAGCTGACATCCCACTTACGAGCAATAATATGCAACAAGTCACGAAATGGGATTCCTAGATTCCGTTTCTGTTTGCGCACTGAATATGTTCTTAGCATGGAACTTGCTGACCTGTATTCCACCAATTTGGCCGAGATTGTTAGTTCGCGCAATGATTTTTCTGAATTAGTAGCTATGGCTTGAATGTAAAAGTGATAAGTGCTGGTCTTAAAACTGGTTGTTGAGGAACAAATTATCTGCAATGTTTCAGTCCAGCCACCTAGATTTAATTTCAACATAACATTCTCGTGTAATTACTGTAAAATTGGCATACAATTGATGGTTTGGTGTCGCTCGCATCCACATCACCCAACCACCGGTTTCTTTCTGTTTGCCGTCAATAGATGAAGACATTAGGATTAGCTTCAGTGAACCTTGGAACAGTGAAAAACTAGATTTAACTGCTTGAGATGTGAACAACACAATGCATTAATTATATATTAACGTTGAATATCGTGGATAATTGTACGAACCTATTGAACAGTGGCTACCAAGTGTTCAATTTGTTCCTTGTATCTTGAGTAAGGTTTATTTAATCGAACATTTTAACAGCGTTGGTGACACCAAATCATGTTGATCAGTGTTCGAGCTGACGATATTGTTTAGTTAAACCGCTTAATGTGCGCAGCGTACAATTTCCCCTCATTTGGCACAATCTGGTTGACATTGGTTTCTTGAACCAAGTATACCTCTTTAACGATGGTAAGAATTTCCGCGCAAACTCGAATTGAATAATGCAACTGGTTAAACGCTATTGCTGGACAACGATTCAACTTGTTCCAGTACACGCCACTTCAATTTTTCTTTAGTCGATGAAGTTATCAACATACTTCTTTTATTTTCAAGACATTACACTGTCGATTTTAACATATTTTCACGCATCAATCGGGAAAATCGATATTGATTTCTGATGGAGTGTGATGTTCCATTTATGGTAAATAAAATCAAGCGTTTCATGACCACCTGGCCTAAGATCAATGTGTAAACGCGTGTGGATAACTTTCAAGTGCATGCACAATATACACGAGCACCGTTTTCCACGTTCAACTCCGAACAAATTGATAATCAATATTTTGGTGTTTCGTAATTTTAGTTGCACGTGTTTGTTTAGCACGAATCGTCTATATTTCCGTTTAAACGAGAACCTGCAAGTGAGATGCGCGATAGTGGCTTTCTGTTCCATTGAAATCGGAACTTGTTAGGCCGTGCGATTGATGAACTGTAGTTCAATTTCCTTCGGCGTTTGCTAAGTTTTTTGTTCTCTTGTGGTCTGAAATGGCCATTGATGTGATCATGGTTATAACAGGATTGTTGAACGGATAGCATGCTAGCAGCCATGTTTTCGTTGCCTTTCGATTTGCATTGTTTGAATGGTTTCAGTACGAGGATCACTCAATAGAATATTTACCCCTGGTCAGATCCAAGCTACAGATTCAAACGATTTTCGACGTGATATTTGTAATCGGTTCTTACTGACTTAACTCTTATAGTCTGATATGTATCAGTTATCTCTTCATTAGAAAGGCGTTTCTATCAGTTTAAAATTAACATCATTTCCGCCATTGCTTTCAAAAGTACAGTAATTTTTATCAACATAAATTAAGATTAAGGGACCCAATTGGAGTGCTTCAAAATGTCTGTTATTAACGATAAATCATCCTAAGTGTATAGTGAAATCTTCAAATGCTTGGATACCTGAAGACTTTTTCAATTATTGATTGTTTCTCAGAAGTGCTCTGCTGAAATTGCTTGGGATTGTACGGTTTTGTTTATGCTAAGTTGATAATCTAGGCCTGCGTTTACTTCTTTGATAGGGGGAAATTGACCCAGGTTATTTGGAAATTGAGTGTTTTCATAGATGCGTTACGAATACGGTCAGATGCGCTGGACTGAGATCATAGCAACAATTGTCGAACTAGTTTGTGTAAACAAAAATGAGTTTGACATATTCTATGTTCACAGCATTTACTAGAAGATAGCCAATAACGTTGATTAGCTCGTCTTCATGTGCCATCTTTCAAATAAATGGGGCTGTTGGTGGCAAAATAATCACAATTAAAAAAACGATTCAAAACCATCGACGAAAGAATGAAATCAACACAATTAGCAGTGTGCAATTAAATAGCGGTAAAATAGTAAAAGT
>JACCGJ010023738.1:0-38473 GCA_013407085.1 Atriophallophorus winterbourni | reverse complement strand
TTATATTTCAGTTCAAAAACTACAAACATTTTGAACAAATCTGAGCTTAGAATGCCCTAATATTTGAGTCCAAATAATACAAATATTTAAAGCCAATCTGTGGTTGACAATTTTTGAACCAATCAGAGCTCACAATGCCTAATATTTCGGTTCAGAAACTACAAACGTTCAAATCGAATGTGAGATCGACAATGCTTGAACCAATCAGAGCACACAAAGCTAGGTTTTTCAGTCGAGAAACTACAAACGTTTTTAACAAATCAGAGCTGAGAATGATTAATATTTTAGTCTAAAAACTACAAACGTTTTATAGTAATCTAAAATTTACAATGTTCGAACCAATCCGAACTGACATTGCTTAATATTTCACTTCAAAAACTACAACGTTTCGAACCAATCTGGGATCGACAATGTTTAAACCGATTGGAGCTGACAATGCTCAATATTTCAGTCTAAAAACGACAAACGTTTCGAACCAATCTGAGATGGACAATGTTTGAACCAATCAGAGCTGACAAAGTCTAATAATTTAGTTTAGAAACTTTAAACGTTTTGATCGAATCTGAGATCGACAATGTTTGAACCAATCAGAGCTGACAATAATTTTTATTCTAGTTCAAAAACTACAAACCTTTTGAACAAATCAGAGCTTGGAATGCTTAATATTTTAGTCCACAAACTACGAACGTTTTGATTCAATCAGAGCTGACAATGCTTAATATTTCAGTCCATGAACTACAAAAGTTTTGAAAGAAATTCAGATCGACGATGTTTGACCCAATCACAGGTGACAATGCTTAGTTTTTCAGTTGAGAAACTACAAACGTTTTGATCAAATCAGAGCTGAGAATGATTAATATTTTAGTCTAAATACTACAAACGTTTCAAACTAATCTGAAGATTACAGTGTTCGGATCAATCTGAGCTGACAATGCTCAATATTCCACTTCAAAAACTACAAACGTTTCGACCTGATCTGAGATCACAATGTTTGAATCTATCGGAGCTGAATATGCTAACCATTTCAGTGCAAATATTACAAACGTTTCGGACCAATCTGAGATCGAAAATTCTGAAACCAATCAGAGCTGACGATGCCTTATATTTCAGTTCAAAAACTACAAACATTTTGAACAAATCTGAGCTTAGAATGCCCTAATATTTAAGTCCAAAAACTACAAATGTTTCAAGCCAATCTGTGGTTGACAATGTTCGAACCAGTCAGAGCTGACAATGCTTTATATTTCACTTCAAAATCTACAACGTTTCGAATCAATCTATGATCGATAATGTTCGGACCAATTGAAGTTGACAATGCTGACCATTTCAGTCTAAAAACTACAAACGTTTTGAACCAATCTGAGGTCGAAAATGTTGAAACCAATCAGAGCTCACAATGCCTAATATTTCGGTTCAGAAACTACAAACGTTTGGATCAAATGTGAGATCGACAATGCTTGAACCAATCAGAGCACACAAAGCTAGGTTTTTCAGTCGAGAAACTACAAACGTTTTTATTATTTTAGTCTGAAAACTACAAACGTTTCAAAGTAATCTAAAATTTACAATGTTCGTACCAATCCGAACTGACAATGCTCAATATTTCACTCCAAAAACTACAACGTTTCGAACCAATCTGGGATCGACAATGTTTGAACCAATTGGAGCTGACAATGCTCAATATTTCAGTCTAAAAACGACAAACGTTTTGAACCAGTCTGAGATGGACAATGTGTGAACCAATCAGAGCTGGCAATGCCTAATAATTCAGTTCAGAAACTTTAAACGTTTCGATCCAATCCGAAATCGACAATGTTTGAACCAATCAGAGCTGACAATGTTTTACTATTCCAGTTTAAAAACTACAAACCTTTTGAAAAAATCAGAGCTTAGAATGATTAATATTTTAGTCCAGAAATTTCAAACGTTTTGATTCAATCAGAGCTGACAGTGCTTAATATTTCAGTCCAAAATCTACAAAAGTTTTGAAAGAAATTCAGATCGACGATGTTTGACCCAATCAGAGCTGACAATACTTAGTTTTTCGGTCGAGAAACTACAAACGTTTTGATCAAATCAGAGATGAGTATGTTTAATATTTTAATCTGAAAACTACAAACATTTTAAACTAATCTAAAATTTACAATCTTCGAACCAATCCGAACTGACAATGCTCAATATTTCACTCCAAAAACTACAACGTTTCGAACCAATCTGGGATCGACAATGTTTGAACCAATTGGAGCTGACAATGCTCAATATTTCAGTCTAAAAACGACAAACGTTTCGAACCAATCTGAGATGGACAATGTTTGAACCAATCAGAGCTGACAAAGTCTAATAATTCAGTTCAGAAACTTTAAACGTTTTGATCGAATATGAGATCGACAATGTTTGAACCAATCAGAGCTGACAATAATTTTTATTCCAGTTCAAAAACTACAAACCTTTTGAACAAATCAGAGCTTGGAATGCTTAATATTTTAGTCCACAAACTACAAACGTTTTGATTCAATCAGAGCTGACAATGCTTAATATTTCAGTCCAAAAACTACAAAAGTTTTGAAAGAAATTCAGATCGACGATGTTTGACCCAATCAGAGCTGACAATGCTTAGTTTTTCAGTTGAGAAACTACAAACGTTTTGATCAAATCAGAGCTGAAATGATTAATATTTTAGTCTAAATACTACAAACGTTTCAAACTAATCTGAAGATTACAGTGTTCGGATCAATCTGAGCTGACAGTGCTCAATATTTCACTTCAAAAACTACAAACGTTTCGACCTGATCTGAGATCACAATGTTTGAATCAATCGGAGCTGAATATGCTAACCATTTCAGTGCAAATATTACAAACGTTTTGGACCAATCTGAGATCGAAAATTCTGAAACCAATCAGAGCTGACGATGCCTTATATTTCAGTTCAAAAACTACAAAGATTTTGAACAAATCTGAGCTTAGAATGCCCTAATATTTTAGTCCAAAAACCACAAATGTTTTGAGCCAATCTGTGATTGACAATGTTTGAACCAATCAGAGCTGACAATGCTTTATATTTCACTCCAAAATCTACAATGTATTGAATCAATCTGGGATCGACAATGTTCGGACCAATTGAAGCTGACAATGCCTTATATTTCAGTTCAAAAACTACAAACATTTTGAACAAATCTGAGCTTAGAATGCCCTAATATTTTAGTCCAAAAACTACAAATGTTTTAAGCCAATCTGTGGTTGACAATGTTTGAACCAATCAGAGCTCACAATGCCTGATATTTCGGTTCAGAAACTACAAACGTTTAAATCGAATGTGAGATCGACAATGCTTGAACCAATCAGAGCACACAAAGCTAGGTTTTTCAGTCGAGAAACTACGAACGTTTTTAACAAATCAGAGCTGAGAATGATTAATATTTTAGTCTAAAAACTACAAACGTTTTAAACTAATCTAAAATTTACAATGTTGGAAACAATCCGAACTGACATTGCTTAATATTTCACTTCAAAAACTACAACGTTTCGAACCAATCTGGGATCGACAATGTTTGAACCAATTGGAGCTGACAATGCTCAATATTTCAGTCTAAAAACGACAAACGTTTTGAACCAATCTGAGATGAACAATGATTGAACCAATCAGAGCTGACAATGCCCAATAATTCAGTTCAGAAACTTTAAACGTTTTGATCCAATCTGAGATCGACAATGTTTGAACCAATCAGAGCTTACAATGTTTTTCTTTCCAGTTCAAAAACTACAAACCTTTTGAACAAATCAGAGCTTAGAATGCCTAATATGTTTGTCCAGAAACTACAAAAGATTTGATCCAATCAGAGCTGACAATGCTTGATATTTCAGTCCAAAAACTACAAAAGTTTTGAAAGAAATTCAGATCGACGTTGTTTGACCCAATCAGAGCTGACAATGCTTATTTTTCCAGTCGACAAACTACAAACGTTTTGATCAAATCAGAGCTGAAATGGATTAATATTTCAGTCTAAAAACTACAAACGTTTCAAACTAATCTGAAGATTACAGTGTTCGGAACAATCTGAGCTGACAGTGCTCAATATTTCTCTTCAAAAACTACAAACGTTTCGACCTGATCTGCGATCGACAATGTTTGAATCAATCGGTTGTGAATATGCTGACCATTTCAGTGCAAATAGTACGAACGTTTTGGACCAATCTGAGATCGAAAATTCTGAAACCAATCAGAGCTGACAATGCCTTATATTTCAGTTCAAAAACTACAAACATTTTGAACAAATCTGAGCTTAGAATGCCCTAATATTTAAGTCCAAAAACTACAAATGTTTCAAGCCAATCTGTGGTTGACAATGTTCGAACCAGTCAGAGCTGACAATGCTTTATATTTCACTTCAAAATCTACAACGTTTCGAATCAATCTATGATCGATAATGTTCGGACCAATTGAAGTGACAATGCTGACCATTTCAGTCTAAAAACTACAAACGTTTTGAACCAATCTGAGGTCGAAAATGTTGAAACCAATCAGAGCTCACAATGCCTAATATTTCGGTTCAGAAACTACAAACGTTTGGATCAAATGTGAGATCGACAATGCTTGAACCAATCAGAGCACACAAAGCTAGGTTTTTCAGTCGAGAAACTACAAAAGTTTTTAATATTTTAGTCTAAAAACTACAAACGTTTTAAAGTAATCTAAAATTTACAATGTTCGAACCAATCCGAACTGACAATGCTCAATATTTCACTCCAAAAACTACAACGTTTCGAACCAATCTGGGATCGACAATGTTTGAACCAATTGGAGCTGACAATGCTCAATATTTCAGTCTAAAAACGACAAACGTTTTGAACCAATCTCAGATGGACAATGTGTGAACCAATCAGAGCTGGCAATGCCTAATAATTCAGTTCAGAAACTTTAAACGTTTCGATCCAATCCAAGATCGACAATGTTTGAACCAATCAGAGCTGACAATGTTTTTCTATTCGAGTTCAAAAACTACAAACCTTTTGAACAAATCAGAGCTTAGAATGCTTGATATTTAAGTCCAGAAATTTCAAACGTTTTGATTCAATCAGAGCTGACAATGCTTAATATTTCAGTCCAAAATCTACAAAAGTTTTGGAAGAAATTCAGATCGACGATGTTTGACCAAATCAGAGCTGACAATACTTAGTTTTTCAGTCGAGAAACTACAAACGTTTCGATCAAATCAGAGCTGAGAATGTTTAATATTTTAGTCTAAAAACTACAAACGTTTTAAACTAATCTAAAATTTACAATGTTCGAACCAATCCGAACTGACAATGCTCAATATTTCACTTCAAAAACTACAACGTTTCGAACCAATCTGGGATCGACAATGTTTGAACCAATTGGAGCTGACAATGCTCATTATTTCAGTCTAAAAACGACAAACGTTTTGAACCAATCTGAGATGAACAATGATTGAACCAATCAGAGCTGACAATGCCCAATAATTCAGTTCAGAAACTTTAAACGTTTTGATCCAATATGAGATCGACAATGTTTGAACCAATCAGAGCTTACAATGTTTTTCTTTCCAGTTCAAAAACTACAAACCTTTTGAACAAATCAGAGCTTAGAATGCCTAATATTTTTGTCCAGAAACTACAAAAGATTTGATCCAATCAGAGCTGACAATGCTTAATATTTCAGTCCAAAAACTACAAAAGTTTTGAAAGAAATTCAGATCGACGTTGTTTGACCCAATCAGAGCTGACAATGCTTATTTTTCCAGTCGACAAACTACAAACGTTTTGATCAAATCAGAGCTGAAATGGATTAATATTTCAGTCTAAAAACTACAAACGTTTCAAACTAATCTGAAGATTACAGTGTTCGGAACAATCTGAGCTGACAGTGCTCAATATTTCTCTTCAAAAACTACAAACGTTTCGACCTGATCTGCGATCGACAATGTTTGAATCAATCGGTTGTGAATATGCTGACCATTTCAGTGCAAATCTTACGAACGTTTTGGACCAATCTGAGATCGAAAATTCTGAAACCAATCAGAGCTGACAATGCCTTATATTTCAGTTCAAAAACTACAAACATTTTGAACAAATCTGAGCTAAGAATGCCCTAATATTTCAGTCCAAAAACTACGAATGTTTTAAGCCAATCTGTGGTTGACAATGTTTGAACCAATCAGAGCTGACAATGCTTTATATTTCACTCCAAAATCTACAATGTATTGAATCAATCTGGGATCGACAATGTTCGCACCAATTGAAGCTGACAATGCCTTATATTTCAGTTCAAAAACTACAAACAATTTGAACAAATCTGAGCTTAGAATGCCCTAATATTTTAGTCAAAAAAATACAAATGTTTTAAGCCAATTTGTGGTTGACAATGTTTGAACCAATCAGAGCTCACAATGCCTAATATTCCGGTTCAGAAACTACAAACGTTTAAATCGCATATGAGATCGACAATGCTTGAACCAATCAGAGCACACAAAGCTAGGTTTTTCAGTCGAGAAACTACAAACGTTTTGAACAAATCAGAGCTGAGAATGATTGATATTTTAGTCCCAAAACTACAAACGGTTTAAACTAATCTAAAATTTACAATGTTCGAACCGATCCAAACTGACATTGCTTAATATTTCACTTCAAAAACTACAACGTTTTGAATCAATCTATGATCGACAATGTTCGGACCAATTGAAGCTGACAATGCTGACCATTTCAGTCTAAAAACTACAAACGTTTTGAACCAATCTGAGGTCGAAAATGTTGAAACCAATCAGAGCTCACAATGCCTAATATTTCGGTTCAGAAACTACAAACGTTTGGATCAAATGTGAGATCGACAATGCTTGACCCAATCAGAGCAGACAAAGCTAGGTTTTTCAGTCGAGAAACTACAAAAGTTTTTAATATTTTAGTCTAAAAACTACAAACATTTTAAACTAATCTAAAATTTACAATGTTCGAACGAATCCGAACTGAAAATGCTCAATATTTCACTCCAAAAACTACAACGTTTCGAACCAATCTGGGATCGACAATGTTTGAACCATTTGGAGCTGACAATGCTCAATATTTCAGTCTAAAAACGACAAACGTTTTGAACCAATCTGAGATGGACAATGTGTGAACCAATCAGAGCTGGCAATGCCTAATAATTCAGTTCAGAAACTTTAAACGTTTCGATCCAATCCGAGATCGACAATGTTTGAACCAATCAGAGCTGACAAGGTTTTTCTATTCCAGTTCAAAAACTACAAACCTTTTGAACAAATCAGAGCTTAGAATGCTTAATATTTTCGTCCAGAAATTTCAAACGTTTTGATTCAATCAGAGCTGACAATGCTTAATATTTCAGTCCAAAAACTACAAAAGTTTTGAAAGAAATTCAGATCGACGATGTTTGACACAATCAGAGCTGACAATACTTAGTTTTTCAGTCGAGAAACTACAAACGTTTTGATCAAATCAGAGATGAGAATGTTTAATATTTTAGTCTAAAAACTACAAACGTTTTAAACTAATTTAAAATTTACAATGTTCGAACCAATCCGAACTGACAATGCTCAATATTTCACTTCAAAAACTACAACGTTTCGAACCAATCTGGGATCGACAATGTTTGAACCAATTGGAGCTGACAATGCTCAATATTTCAGTCTAAAAACGACAAACGTTTTGAATCAATCTGAGATGGACAATGTTTGAACCAATCAGAGCTGACAATGCCTAATAATTCAGTTCAGAAACTTTAAACGTTTTGATCCAATCTGAGATCGACAATCTTTGAACCAATCAGAGCTGACAATGTTTTTTATTCCAGTTCAAAAACTACAAACCTTTTGAACAAATCAGAGCTTAGAATGCTTAATATTTTAGTCCAGAAACTACAAACGTTTTAATTCAATCGGAGCTGACAATGCCTAATATTTTAGTCCAAAAACTACAAAAGTTTTGAAAGAAATTCAGATCGACGATGTTTGACCCAATCAGAGCTGACAATGCTTAGTTTTTCAGTCGAGAAACTACAAACGTTTTGATAAAATCAGAGCTGAAAATGATTAATATTTTAGTCTAAAAACTACAAACGATTTAAACTAATCTGAAATTTACAGTGTTCGAACCAATCCGAGCTGACAGTGCTCAATATTCCACTTCAAAAACTACAAACCTTTCGACTTGATCTGAGATCGACAAAGTATGAACCAATCAGAGCTGACAATGTTTAATATTCCAGTTCAAAAACTATAAACGTATTAAACGAATCTGAGTTTAGAATGCTCATTATTTTAGTCCAAAAACTACGAATGTTTTGAGCCAATCTCTGATTGACAATGTTCGAACCAATCAGAGCTGACAATGCTCAATATTTCACTCCAAAATCTACAACGTTTTGAATCAAGCTGGAATCGACAATGTTCGAACCAATTGAAGCTCACAATGCTGACCATTTCAGACCAAAAACTACAAACATTTTGAACCAATCTGAGGTCGAAAATGTTGAAACCAATCAGAGCTCACAATGCCTAATATTTCAGTTCAGAAACTACAAACGTTTTGATCCAATGTGAGATCGACAATGCTTGAACCAATCAAAGCACACAAGGCTTAGTTTTTCAGTCGAGAAACTACAAACGTTTTGAACCAATCTGAGATCGACAATGTTTGAACCAATCAGAGATGACTATGCTCAATACTACAAACGTTTTGAACCAATCTGAGATGAACAATGTTCGAACAAATCAGAGCTGACAATGGCTTATATATTGGTCCAAAACTATAAACGTTTTGAACCAATCTGAGATCGACAATGTTTGAACCAATCGAAGCTGACAATGTTTAATATTCCAGTTTGAAAACTAAAAACGTTTTGGACAAACAAGAGCTTAGAATGCTCCATATTTTGGTCGAAAAACTACGAATGTTTCAAACCAATCTGAAATTGACAATGTTTGAACCAATTAGAGCTGACAATGCTTCATATTTCACTTCAAAATCTAAAACGTTTTGGATCAATCTGGAATCATCAATGTTTTAATCAATTGGCGCAGACAATGCTGACAATTCCAGTCCAAAAACTACAATTGTTGTATACTAATCTGAAGATTACAGTGTTCGAGACAATCTGAGCTGACAGTGCTCAATATTTCACTTAAAAACTACAAACGTTTCTACCTGATCTGAGATCGACAATGTTTGAATCATTCAGAGCTGAATATGCTAACCATTTCAGTGCAAATAGTACAAACGTTTTGGACCAATCTGAGATCGAAAATTGTGAAACCAATCAGAGCTGACAATGCTTTATATTTCAGTTCAAAAACTACAAACATTTTGAACAAATCTGAGCTTAGAATGCCCCAATATATCAGTCCAAAAACTACGAATGTTTTAGGCCAATCTGTGGTTGACAAGTTCGGACCAATTGAAGCTGACAATGCTGACCATTTCAGTCTAAAAACTACAAACGTTTTGAACCAATCTGAGGTCGAAAATGTTGAAACCAATCACAGCTCACAATGCCTAATATTTCGGTTCAGAAACTACAAACGTTTAAATCAAATGTGAGATCGACAATGCTTGAACCGATCAGAGCACACAAAGCTAGGTTTTTCAGTCGAGAAACTACAAACGTTTTGAACAAATCAGAGCTGAGAATGATTGATATTTTAGTCTGAAAACTACAAACGGTTTAATCTAATCTAAAATTTACAATGTTCGAACCAATACGAACTGACAATGCTCAATATTTCACTTCAAAAACTACAAGGTTTCGAACTAATCTGGGATCGACAATGGTTGAACGAATTGGAGCTGACAATACTCAATATTTCAGTCTAAAAACGACAAACGTTTTGAATCAATCTGAGATGGACAATGTTTGAACCAATCAGAGCTGACAATGCCTGATAATTCAGTTCAGAAACTTTAAACGTTTTGATCCTATCTGAGATCGACAATGTTTGAACCAATCAGAGCTGACAATGATTTTTATTCAAGTTCAAAAACTACAAACCTTTTGAACGACGCAGAGCTTAGAATGCTTAATATTTTAGTCCAGAAACTACAAACGTTTTGATTCAATCAGAGCTGACAATGCTTAATATTTCAGTCCAGAAACTACAAACGTTTTGACAGAAATTCAGATCGACGATGTTTGACCCAATCAGAGCTGACAATGCTTAGTTTTTCAGTCGAGAAACTACAAACGTTTTGATCAAATCAGAGCTGGAAATGATTAATATTTTAGTCTTAAAACTACAAACGTTTTGAACTAATCTGAAATTTACAGTGTTCGAACCAATCCGAGCTGACATAGCTCAACATTTCACTTCAAAAACTACAAACGTTTCGACCTGATCTGAGATCGACAAAGTTTGAAACAATCAGAGCTGACAATGTTTAATATTCCACTTCAAAAACTACAAACGTTTTGAACGAATCTGAGCTTAGAATGCTTAATATCTTAGTCCAAAAACTACAAATGTTTTGAGCCAATCTGTGATTGACAATGTTCGAACCAAACGGAGCTGACAATGCTTTATATTTCACTTCAAACTCTACAACGTTTTGAATCAATCTAGAATCGACAATGTTCAAACCAATTGGAGCTGACAATGCTGACCATTTCAGTCCAAAAACTACAAACGTTTTGAACCAATCTGAGGTCGAAAATGTTGGAACCAATCAGAGCTCACAATGCCTTAAAATCTAAAAAGTTGGGATCGATTGCATTAAAACACTGTTTGAATCTGGCGCAGACATTGATGGACAATTCCAGTCCCAATCTACAAAACGTTTTGAACAATCTAGATCGAAAATGTTTGAACACTCAGAGCTGACAATGCTCAATATTTTCAGTCCAAAAACTACAAAATTTTGAAAAGGCATTTCAGATCGAGATGGTTTGAACCAATTCAGTACATGCTTAAGTTTTTCAGTCGAGAAACTACAAACGTTTTCAACAAATCAAAGCTGAAAATGATTTAAATTTAAGTCTAAAAACTACAACCGTTTCGAACTAATCTGAAAGTTACAGTGTTCGAACCAATCCAAGCTGACAGTGCTCAATATTTCACTTTAAAAACTACAAACCTTCGACCTGATCTGAGATCGACAACGTTTGAACTCATTGGAGCCGACAATGCTCAATATTTCAGTCTAAAAACTCCAAAAGTTCTGAACCAATCTGAGATCGAAAATTTCGAAACCTATCTGAGCTGACAATGCCTAATATTTCAGTTCAGAAACTACAAACGTTTTGATCTAATCTGAGATCCGCAATGTTTAAACCAATTGAAGCTGACAATGTACAATATTCCAGTTCAAAATCTGCAAACGTTTTGAACAAATCAGAGCTCAGAATGCTTAATATTTCAGTCCAAAAACTACAAATGTTCTAAACCAATCTCAAATTGACAATGTTTGAACCAATCAGAGCTGACTATGCTCCATATTTCACTTCAGAATATACAACGTTTTAAATCAATCTGGAATCGACAATGTTCGGACCAATTATGGCTGACAATGCTGACCATTTCAGTCCAAAAACTATAAACGTTTTGAACCAATCTGAGATCGACGAGGATTGGACCAATCAGAGCTGACAATGCTCAAGATTCTAGTCCAAAAACTACAAACGTTCCGAATCAATCTGAGATGGAAAATGTTTGAACAAATCAGAGCTGACAATGCTTAATTTTTCAGTCGGGAAACTAAAAACGTTCCGATCCAATCAGAGCTGACAATGTTCAATATTTCAGTCTAAAAACTACAAAAGGTTTGAAAGAATTTCAGATCGACGTTGATTGAACCAATCAAAACTGACAATGCTTAATATTTCAGTTCAAAAACTATAAATTCTCTGAACCAATCTGAGATCGTGAAGGTGGAACTAATCAGAGCTGAAAATGCTTCTCATTTCGGTCCAAAAACTACGAACGATTTGAACCAATCTGAGATCGAAAATGTTCAATACAAATCAGAGCTGACAATGCCTAATTTTTGAGTTCAAAAACTACAAACGTTTTGTTCCAATCTGAAATCGACAATGCTTGAACCATACAGAGCTGACGATGCTTAATATTTCATTCCAAAAACTACAAACGTTTTGAACCATTCTGAGATGGATAATGTATGAACCGATTAGAGCAGACAATGCTTAATTTTTCAGGTCAGAAACTATATGCTCTTCAAACCAATATGAGATCGTCTAAGTTGGAACCAATTGGAGCTGACAATGCTTTTTATTTCGGTCCGAGCACTACGAAAGTTGTGAACAAATCTGAGATCGTATATGTTGAAACCAATCAGAGCTGGCAATGCAGTATATTTCAGTTCATAAACTACAAACGTTTTGATCCAATCTGAGATGGAAAATTTTGAAACCAATTAGAGCTGACAATGCCTAACTTTTCAGTTCAGAAAATACAAACGTATTGATCCAATCTGAGATCAAAAATGTTTGAACCAATCAGAGCTGACAATGTTTAATGTTCCAGTTCAAATCTACACACGTTTTGAACAAATCTGAGCTCAGATTTCTCAATATTTTAGTCCAAAAACTACAAATGTTTCGAACCAATCTGTCATTGACAATGTTTGAACCAATCAGAGCTCACAATGCTTTATATTTCTCTTCAAAATCTACAACGTTTTAAACCAATCTGGAACAGATATTGTTCGGACCAATTGGAGCTGACAATGCTGACCATTTCAGTCCAAAAACAACAAACGTTTTGAACCAATCTGAGGTCGAAAATGTTGAAACCAATCAGAGCTCACAATGCCTATTATTTCAGTTCAGAAACTACAAACGTTTTGATCCAATGTGAGATCGACAATGCTTGAACCAATCAGAGCTGACGATGCCTAATATTTCAGTCTAAAAACTACAAACGTTTTGAACCAATCTGAGATCGACAAGGTTTGAACCAATCAGAGATGACTAGACTCAATACTACCAACGTTTTGAACCAATCTGAGATGGACAATGTTTGAACCAATCAGAGCTGACAATGGCTTATATATTAATCCAAAACTATAAACGTTTCGAACCAATCTGAGATCGACAATGTTTGAACCAATCAGAGCTGACAATGTTTATTATTCCAGTTAAAAAACTCTAAACGTTTTGAACAAATAAGAGCTTAGAATGCTTTATATTTTAGTCCAAAAACTGAAAATATTTCAAACCAATCTGAGATTGACAATGTTCGAACCAATTAGAGCTGACAATGCTTTATATTTCACTTCAAAATCTAAAACGTTTTGAACCAATCTGAGATCGACAATGTTTGAACCAATCAGAGCTGTTAATGCTCAGTTTTTCAGTTCATAAACTACAAACGTTTTGAAAGAATTTCAGATCGACGATGTTTGAACCAATTATAGCTGACAATGCTTATTTTTCCAGTCGAGAAACTACAAACGTTTTGAACAAATCAGAGCTGAGAATGATCAATATTTTAGTCTAAAAACTACAAACGTTCTAAACTTATCTGAAATTTACAATGTTCGAACCAATGCGAGCTGACAATGCCTAATATTTCACTTCAAAAACTACATCGTTTCGAACCAATCTGGGATCGACAATGTTTGAACCAATTGGAGCTGACAATGCTCAATATTTAAGTCTAAAAACTACAAACGTTTTGAACCAATCTGAGATGGACAATGATTGAACCAATCAGAGCTGACAATGCCTAATAATTCAGTTCAGGAACTACAAACGTTTTGATCCAATCTGAGATCGACAATGTTTGAACCAATCGAAGATGGCAATGTTCAATATTCCAGTTCAAAAACTACAAACGTTTTGAACAAATCAGAGCTTAAAATGCTTAAAATTTTAGTCCAGAAACTACAAACGTTTAGATTCAATCAGAGCTGACAATGCCTAATATTTCAGTTCAAAAACAACAAAAATGTTTAAAGAAATTCAGATCGTCGATGTTTGAACCAATCAGAGCTGACATTGCTTAGTTTTTTCAGTCGAGTAACTACGAAGGTTTTCAACAAATCAGAGCTGAGAATGATCAATATTTTAGTCTAAAAACTACGAACGTTTTGAACTAATCTGGAATTTACAGTGTTCGAACCAATCCGAGCTGACAGTGCTCAATATTTCACTTCAAAAAGTACAAAACTTTCAACTTGATCAGAGATCGACAATGTTTGAAACAATCAAAGCTAAGTTTGCTAACCATTTCAGCGCAAATAGTACAAACGTTTTGAACCAATCTGAAATCGAAAATTTTGATACCATTCGGAGCTGACAAAGCCTGATATTTCAGTTCAGAAACTACAAACGTTTTGATCGAATCTCAGATCGTCAATGTTTGAACCAATCAGAGCTGACAATGTTTTATATTCCAGTTCAAAATCTACAAACGTTTTGAACAAATCAGAGCTTAGAATGCTTAATATTTTAGCCCAAAAACTACAAATGTTTCAAACCAATCTTAGATTGACAATGTTTGAACTAATCAGAGCTGACAGTGCTCTATATTTTTCTTTAAAATCTACAACGTTTCAATCGATCATGAATCAACTATGTTTGGACCAATTGGAGCTGACAATGCTGACCATTTCAGTCGAAAAACTACAAAGGTTTTTAACCAATCTGAGATCGACGAGGATTGGACCGATCAGAGCTGACAATGCTCAAGATTTCAGTCCAAAAACTACAAACGTTCCAAATCAATTTGAGACGGACATTGTTTGAAACAGTCAGAGCTGACAATGCCTTATTTTTCAGTCGGAAAACTAAAAACGTTCTGATCCAATCAGAGCTGACAATGCTTTATATTTCAGTCCAAAAACTACAGAAGTTTTGAAAGAATTTCAGATCGACGATGATTGAACAAATCAAAACTGACAATGCTTAATATTTTAGTTCAATAACTATAAACAATTTGAACCAATCTGAGATCGTGAAAGTTGGAACCAATCAGAGCTGAGAATGCTTCTCATTTCGGTCCAAAAACTACGAACATTTTGAACCAATCTGAGATCGAAAATGTTCAATACCAATCATAGCTGACAATGCCTAATATTTGAGTTCAGAAAACTACATACGTTTTGAACCATTCTGAGATCGACAATGTATGAACCGATCAGAGCAGACAATGCTTAATTTTTCAGTTCAAAAACTATAAGCTCTTTGAACCAATATGAGATCGTCAAAGTTGGACCCAAATGGAGCTGACGATGCTCCTCATTTCGGTCCAAAAACTACAAAAGTGTTGAACAAATCTGAAATCGTAAATGTTGAAAGCAATCAGAGCTGACAATGCCTTATATTTCAGTTCATTAACTACAAACGTTTTGTTCCAATCTTAGATCGACAATGTTCAATACAAATCAGAGCTGACAATGCCTAATATTCGAGTTCAGAAACTACGAACGTTTCGTTCCAATCTGAGATAAACAATGTTTGAACCATTCAGAGCTGACAATGCCCAATATTTTAGACCAAAACTACAAACGTTTTGAACCAATCTGAGGTCCGAAATGTTCAAACTAATCAGAGCTCACAATGCCTAATATTTCAGTTCAGAAACTACAAACGTTTTGATCCAATGTGAGATCGACAATGCTTGAACCAATCAGAGCTGACGATGCTTAATATTTCAGTCCAAAAACTACAAACGTTTTGAACCAATCTGAGATCGACAAGGTTTGAACCAATCAGAGATGACTATGCTCAATACTACCAACGTTTTGAACCAATCTGAGATGGACAATGTTTGAATTAATCAGAGCTGACAATGGCTTATATATAGGTCCACAACTATAAACATTTCGAAACCAATCTGAGATCGACAATGTTTGAACCAATCAGAGCTGACAATGTTTATTATTCCAGTTAAAAACTCTAAACGTTTTGAACAAATAAGAGCTTAGAATGCTTTATATTTTAGTCCAAAAACTGAAAATATTTCAAACCAATCTGAGATTCACAATGTTCGAACCAATTAGAGCTGACAATGATTTATATTTCACTTCAAAATCTAAAACGTTTTAAACCAATCTGAGATCGACAATGTTTGAACCAATCAGAGATGTTAATGCTCAGTTTTTCAGTTCATAAACTACAAACGTTTCGAAAGAATTTCAGATCGACGATGTTTGAACCAATTATAGCTGACAATGCTCATTTTTCCAGTCGAGAAACTACAAACGTTTTGAACAAATCAGAGCTGAGAATGATCAATATTTTAGTCTAAAAACTACAAACGTTCTAAACTTATCTGAAATTTACAATGTTCGAACCTATCCGAGCTGACAATGCCTAATATTTCACTTCAAAAACTACATCGTTTCGAACCAATCTGAGATCGACAATGTTTGAACCAATTGGAGCTGACAATGCTCAATATTTTAGTCTAAAAACTACAAACGTTTTGAACCAATCTGAGATGGACAATGATTGAACCAATCAGAGCTGACAATGCCTAATAATTCAGTTCAGAAACTACAAACGTTTTGATCCAATCTGAGATCGACAATGTTTGAACCAATCAAAGATGGCATTGTTCAATATTTCAGTTCAAAAACTACAAACGTTTTAAACAAATCAGAGCTTAAAATGCTTAAAATGTTAGTCCAGAAACTACAAACGTTTAGATTCAATCAGAGCTGACAATGCCTAATATTTCAGTCCAAAAACAACAAAATTTTTTAAAGAAATTCAGATCGTCGATGTTTGAACCAATCAGAGCTGACATTGCTTAGTTTTTCAGTCGAGTAAGTACGAAGGTTTTCAACAAATCAGAGCTGAGAATGATCAATATTTTAGTCTAAAAACTACGAACGTTTTGAACTAATCTGGAATTTACAGTGTTCGAACCAAGCCGAGCTGACAGTGCTCAATATTTCACTTCAAAAAGTACAAACCTTTCAACTTGATCTGAGATCGACAATGTTTGAAACAATCAAAGCTGAGTATGCTAACCATTTCAGCGCAAATAGTACAAACGTTTTGAACCAATCTGAAATCGAAAATTTTGATACCATTCGGAGCTGACAATGCCTAATATTTCAGTTCAGAAACTACAAACGTTTTGATCAAATCTCAGATCGTCAATGTTTGAACCAATCAGAGCTGACAATGTTATATATTCCAGTTCAAAAACTACAAACGTTTTGAACAAATCAGAGCTTAGAATGCTTAATATTTTGGCCCAAATACTACAAATGTTTCAAACCAATCTTAGATTGACAATGTTTGAACTAATCAGAGCTGACAGTGCTCTATATTTTTCTTTAAAATCTACAACGTTTCAATCGATCATGAATCAACTATGTTTGGACCAATTGGAGCTGACAATGCTGACCATTTCAGTCGAAAAACTACAAAGGTTTTTAACCAATCTGAGATCGACGAGGATTGGACCGATCAGAGCTGACAATGCTCAAGATTTCAGTCCAAAAACTACAAACGTTCCAAATCAATTTGAGACGGACATTGTTTGAAACAGTCAGAGCTGACAATGCCTTATTTTTCAGTCGGAAAACTAAAAACGTTCTGATCCAATCAGAGCTGACAATGCTTTATATTTCAGTCCAAAAACTACAGAAGTTTTGAAAGAATTTCAGATCGACGATGATTGAACAAATCAAAACTGACAATGCTTAATATTTTAGTTCAATAACTATAAACAATTTGAACCAATCTGAGATCGTGAAAGTTGGAACCAATCAGAGCTGAGAATGCTTCTCATTTCGGTCCAAAAACTACGAACATTTTGAACCAATCTGAGATCGAAAATGTTCAATACCAATCATAGCTGACAATGCCTAATATTTGAGTTCAGAAAACTACATACGTTTTGAACCATTCTGAGATCGACAATGTATGAACCGATCAGAGCAGACAATGCTTAATTTTTCAGTTCAAAAACTATAAGCTCTTTGAACCAATATGAGATCGTCAAAGTTGGACCCAAATGGAGCTGACGATGCTCCTCATTTCGGTCCAAAAACTACAAAAGTGTTGAACAAATCTGAAATCGTAAATGTTGAAAGCAATCAGAGCTGACAATGCCTTATATTTCAGTTCATTAACTACAAACGTTTTGTTCCAATCTTAGATCGACAATGTTCAATACAAATCAGAGCTGACAATGCCTAATATTCGAGTTCAGAAACTACGAACGTTTCGTTCCAATCTGAGATAAACAATGTTTGAACCATTCAGAGCTGACAATGCCCAATATTTTAGACCAAAACTACAAACGTTTTGAACCAATCTGAGGTCCGAAATGTTCAAACTAATCAGAGCTCACAATGCCTAATATTTCAGTTCAGAAACTACAAACGTTTTGATCCAATGTGAGATCGACAATGCTTGAACCAATCAGAGCTGACGATGCTTAATATTTCAGTCCAAAAACTACAAACGTTTTGAACCAATCAGAGATGATTATGCTCAGTACTACTAACGGTTTGAACCAATCTGAGATGCACAATGTTTGAACCAATCAGAGCTGACAATGGCTTATATATTGGTCCAAAACTATAAACGTTTTGAACCAATCTGAGATCGACAATGTTTGAACCAATCAGAGCTGACAATGTTTAATATTCCAGTTCAAAAACTACAAACGTTTTGAACAAATTAGAGCTTAGAATGCTTTATAATTTAGTCCAAAAACTACAAATGTTTCAAACCAATCTGAGATTGACAATGTTTGAAGCAATTAGAGCTGACAATGCTTTATATTTCACTTCAAAATCTACAACGTTTTGAATCAATCAGGAATCGACCATGTTTAAACCAATTGGCGCTGACAATGCTGACCATTTCAGTCCAAAAACTACAAAGGTTTTGAACCAATCTGAGATCGACTATGATTGGACCAATCAGAGCTGACAATGCTCAAGATTTCAGTCCAAAAAGTACAAACGTTCCAAATCAATCTGAGACGGACATTATTTGAAACAATCAGAGCTGACAATGCCTTAAATCCCAGTCGGGAAACTAAAAACGTTCTGATCCAATCAGAGCTGACAATGCTTAATATTTCAGTCCAAAAACTACAAAAGTTTTGAAAGAATTTCAGATCGACGATGATTGAACCAATCAAAACTGACAATGCTTAATATTTTAGTTCAATAACTATAAACATTTTGAACCAATATGAGATCGTGAAAGTTGGAACCAATCAGAGCTGAGAATGCTTCTCATTTCGGTCCAAAAACTACGAACGTATTGAACCAATCTGAGATCGAAAATGTTCAATACCAATCAGAGCTGACAATGCCTAATATTTGAGTTCAGAAAACTACATACGTTTTGAACCATTCTGAGATCGACAATGTATGAACCGATCAGAGCAGACAATGCTTAAATATTCAGTTCAAAAACTATGAGCTCTTTGAACCAATATGAAATCGTCAAAGTTGGACCCAATTAGAGCTGACGATGCTCTTCATTTCGGTCCAAAAACTACGAAAGTGTTGAACAAATCTGAAATCGTAAATGTTGAAAGCAATCAGAGCTGACAATGCCTTATATTTCAGTTCATTAACTACAAACGTTTTGTTCCAATCTTAGATCGACAATGTTCGATACAAATCAGAGCTGACAATGCCTAATATTTGAGTTTAGAAACTACAAACGTTTCGTTTCAATCTGAGATGAACAATGTTTGAACCAATCAGAGCTGACAATGCCCAATATTTTAGACCAAAACTACAAACGTTTTGAATCAATTTTAGATCGACAATGTTCGAACCAATCAGAGCTGACAATGTTTAATATTCCAGTTCAAAAACTACAAACGTTTTGAACAAATTAGAGCTAAGAATGCTTTATATTTTAGTCCAAAAACTACAACGTTTCAAACCAATCTGAAATTGACAATGTTTGAACCAATAAAAGCTGACAATACTCTATATTTCACTTCAAAAACTACAACGTTTTGAGTCAATCAGGAATCAAAAATGTTTGAACCGATTGGCACTGACAATGCTGACCATTTCAGTCCAAAAAACGACAAACGTTCCGAACCAATCTGAGATGGATAATGCTTAAACCAATCATAGCTGACAATGTTTAATATTCCAGTTCAAAAACTACAAACGGTTTGAACAAATCAGAGCTTAGAATGCTTAATATTTTGGTCCACAATCTACGAACGTTTTGATCCAATCAGAGCTGACAATGTTTATTATTTCAGTCCAAAAACTACATAAGTTTTGAAAGAAATTCAGATCGACGTCGTTTGAACCAATCAGAGCTGACAATGCTTAGTTTTTAAGTCGTGAAACTACAAAATTTTGAACAAATCAGAGCTGAGAATGATCAATATTTTAGTCTAAAAACTCCAAACGTTTTACACTCATCTGACATTTACAGTGTTCGAACCAATCCGAACTGACAATGCCTAATATTTCAATTCAAAAACGACAACGTTTCGAACCAATTCTTGATCGACAATTTTTGAACTAATTGGAGCTGACAATGCTCAATATTTCAGTGTAAAAACTACAAACTTTTTGAACCAATCTGAGATGGACAATGTTTGAACCAATCAGAGCTGACAATGCCTAATAATTCAGTTCAGAAACTACAAACGTTTTGATCCAATCTGAGATCGACAATGTTTGAACCAATCAGAGCTGACAATGTTTTTTTATTCCAGTTCAAAAACTACAAACGTTTTGAACAAATCAAAGCTTAGAATGCTCAATATTTTAGTCCAGAAACTACAAACAGTTTGATCCAATCAGAGCTGACAATGCCTAATATTTCAGTCTAAAAACTACAAAAGTTTTGAATGAAATTCAGGTCGACGATGTTCGAACCAATCGGAGCTGACAATGCTCAGTTTTTCAGGCGAGAAACTACATACGTTTTGTACAAATCAGAGCTGAGAATGATTAAAATTTTTGTCCAAAAACTACAAACGTTTTAAACTAATCTGGATTCTAAAGTGTTCGAACCAATCCGAGCTTACGGTGCTGAATATTTCACTTCGAAAAACTACAAACCTTTCGAGCTGATCTGAGATCGACAATGTTTGAATCAATCGAAGCTGAATATGCTAACCATTTCAGTGCAAATAGTACAAACGTTTTGAACCAATCTGAGATCGAAAATTTTGAAACCACTCAGAGCTGACAATGGCTAATATTTCAGTTCAGAAACTACAAACGTTTTGAACAAATCGTGGCTTAGAAAGCTTAATATTTTATTTCGAAAACTACGAACGTTTTGATCTAATCAGAGCTGACAATGTTTAATATTCCAGTTCAAAAACAACAAACGTTTTGAACAAATCTGAGCTCATAATGCTTGATATTTTAGTCCCAAAACTACAAATGTTTTAAACCAATCTGAGATTGACAATGTTTGAACCAATCAGAGCTGACAATGCTTAGTTTTTCAGTCGAGATCTACAAACGTTTCGAACAAATCAGAGCTGAAAATGTTTGATATTTAGGTCTAAAAACTACAAACGTATTAAACTAATTTAAAATTAACAAAGTTAGAACAAATCCGAGCTGACAATGCCTATTATTTCATTTCAAAAACGAAAACGTTTCGAACCAATTTGTGATCGACAATGTTTGAACTAATTGGAGCTGACAATGCTCAATATTTCAGTGTAAAAACTACAAACTGTTTGAACCAATCTGAGATGGACAATGTTTGAACCAATCAGAGCTGACAATGCCTGATAATTTCGTTCAGAAACTATAAACGTTTTCATCCAATCTGAGATCGACAATGTTTAAACCAATCAGAGCTGACAATGTTCAATATTCCAGTTCAAAAACTGCAAACGTTTTGAACAAATCAGAGCTTAGAATGCTTGATATTTCGGTCTAAAAGCTACGAACGTTTTAAACTAATCTGAGATTGACAATGTTTGACCCAATCAGAGCTGACAATGCCCAATATTCCACTACAAAAACTACAACGTTTCGAACCAATCTGGGATCGCCAATATTTGAACCAATTAGAGCTGACAATGCTGACCATTTCAATCCAAAAACTACAAACGTTTTAAATCAATCTGAGATGGACAACGTTTGAACAAATGGGAGCTGACAATGCCTATTTTTTCAGTCCGAAAACTACAAAAGTTTTGGAAGAATTTCAGATCGACGATGTTTGAACCAATCAGAGCTGACAATGCTCCGTTTTTTATTCTAGAAACTACACACGTTTTAAACAAATCAGAGCTGAGAACTATCGATATTTAAGTATTAAAATTAGAAACGTTTTGGACTAATCTGAAATTTACATTGTTCGAACCAATCCGAACTGACAATGCCTAATATTTCACTTCAAGAACTACAACGTTTCGAACCAATCTGAGATCGACAATGTTTGAACCAATTGGAGCTGACAATGCTCAATATTTTAGTCTAAAAACTACAAACGTTTTGAACCAATCTGAGATGGATAATGTTTGAACCAATCAGAGCTGACAATGCCTGATAATTCAGTTCAGAAACTACAAAAGTTCTGATCCAATCTGAGATCGACAATGTTTGAACCAATCAGAGCTGACAATGTTTAATATTCCAGTTCAAAAACTACAAACGTTTTGAACAAATCAGAGCTTAGAATGCTTAATGTTTTATTTCAAAAACTACGAACGTTTTGATCTAATCAGAGCTGACAATGTTTAATATTTCAGTCCAGTAACTACAAAAGTTTTGAAAGAAATTCAGATCGACGTTGTTTGAACCAATCAGAGCTGACAATGCTTAGTTTTTCAGTCGTGAAACTACAAACGTTTTGAACAAATCAGAGCTGAGAATGATCAATATTTTAGTCTAAAAACTCCAAACGTTTTACACTCATCTGCGATTTACAGTGTTCGAACCAATCCGAGCTGACAATGCCTAATATTTCACTTCAAAAACGACAACGTTTCGAACCAAATTGTGATCGACAATGTTTGAACTAATTGGAGCTGACAATGCTTAATATTTCAGTGTAAAAACTACAAACTTTCTGAACCAATCTGAGATGGACAATGTTTGAACCAATCAGAGCTGACAATGCCTAATAATTCAGTTCAGAAACTACAAACGTTTTGATCCAATCTGAGATCGACAATGTTCGAACCAATCAGAGCTGTCAATGTTCAATATTCCAGTTTACAAACTGCAAACGTTTTGAACAAATCAGAGCTCAGAATGCTTGATATTTTGGTCTAAAAGCTACGAACGTTTTAAACTAATCTGAGATTGACAATGTTTGACCCAATCAGAGCTGACAATGCCCAATATTCCACTACAAAAACTACAACGTTTCGGACCAATCTGGGATCGCCAAAATTTGATCCAATTAGAGCTGACAATGCTGACCATTTCAGTCCAAAAAGTACAAACGTTTTAAATCGATCTGAGATGGACAACGTTTGAACAAATGGGAGCTGACAATGCCTAGTTTTTCAGTCCGAAAACTACAAAAGTTTTGGAAGAATTTTAGATCGACGATGTTTGAACCAATCAGAGCTGACAATGCTCCGTTTTTCATTCTAGAAACTACACACGTTTTAAACAAATCAGAGCTGAGAACTATTGATATTTAAGTATTAAAATTAAAAACGTTTTGGACTAATCTGAAATTTACATTGTTCGAACCAATCCGAACTGACAATGCCTAATATTTTACTTCAAAAACTACAACGTTTCGACCAATCTGGGATCGACAATGTTTGAACGAATTGGAGCTGACAATGCTCAATATTTCAGTTCAGAAACTACAAAAGTTCTGATCCATTCTGAGATCGACAATGTTCGAACCAATCAGAGCTGACACTGCCTAATAATTCCGTTCAGAAACTAACACAAGTTCTGACTAATCTAGATCGACAATGTTTGAATCAACTCGACTGGAATAATGCTAACATTCCATTGACATATAGTACAAAAGTTTTGACCCAAATCTTAGATCGAAAATTTTGAAACCACTCAGAGCTGACAATGGCTAATATTTCAGTTCAGAAACTACAAACGTTTTGAACAAATCGTGGCTTAGAAAGCTTAATATTTTATTTCGAAAACTACGAACGTTTTGATCTAATCAGAGCTGACAATGTTTAATATTCCAGTTCAAAAACAACAAACGTTTTGAACAAATCTGAGCTCATAATGCTTGATATTTTAGTCCCAAAACTACAAATGTTTTAAACCAATCTGAGATTGACAATGTTTGAACCAATCAGAGCTGACAATGCTTAGTTTTTCAGTCGAGATCTACAAACGTTTCGAACAAATCAGAGCTGAAAATGTTTGATATTTAGGTCTAAAAACTACAAACGTATTAAACTAATTTAAAATTAACAAAGTTAGAACAAATCCGAGCTGACAATGCCTATTATTTCATTTCAAAAACGAAAACGTTTCGAACCAATTTGTGATCGACAATGTTTGAACTAATTGGAGCTGACAATGCTCAATATTTCAGTGTAAAAACTACAAACTGTTTGAACCAATCTGAGATGGACAATGTTTGAACCAATCAGAGCTGACAATGCCTGATAATTCCGTTCAGAAACTATGAACGTTTTCATCCAATCTGAGATCGACAATGTTTAAACCAATCAGAGCTGACTATGTTCAATATTCCAGTTCAAAAACTGCAAACGTTTTGAACAAATCAGAGCTTAGAATGCTTGATATTTCGGTCTAAAAGCTACGAACGTTTTAAACTAATCTGAGATTGACAATGTTTGACCCAATCAGAGCTGACAATGCCCAATATTCCACTACAAAAACTACAACGTTTCGAACCAATCTGGGATCGCCAATATTTGAACCAATTAGAGCTGACAATGCTGACCATTTCAATCCAAAAACTACAAACGTTTTAAATCAATCTGAGATGGACAACGTTTGAACAAATGGGAGCTGACAATGCCTATTTTTTCAGTCCGAAAACTACAAAAGTTTTGGAAGAATTTCAGATCGACGATGTTTGAACCAATCAGAGCTGACAATGCTCCGTTTTTTATTCTAGAAACTACACACGTTTTAAACAAATCAGAGCTGAGAACTATCGATATTTAAGTATTAAAATTAGAAACGTTTTGGACTAATCTGAAATTTACATTGTTCGAACCAATCCGAACTGACAATGCCTAATATTTCACTTCAAGAACTACAACGTTTCGAACCAATCTGAGATCGACAATGTTTGAACCAATTGGAGCTGACAATGCTCAATATTTTAGTCTAAAAACTACAAACGTTTTGAACCAATCTGAGATGGATAATGTTTGAACCAATCAGAGCTGACAATGCCTGATAATTCAGTTCAGAAACTACAAAAGTTCTGATCCAATCTGAGATCGACAATGTTTGAACCAATCAGAGCTGACAATGTTTAATATTCCAGTTCAAAAACTACAAACGTTTTGAACAAATCAGAGCTTAGAATGCTTAATGTTTTATTTCAAAAACTACGAAGGTTTTGATCTAATCAGAGCTGACAATGTTTAATATTTCAGTCCAGTAACTACAAAAGTTTCGAAAGAAATTCAGATCGACGTTGTTTGAACCAATCAGAGCTGACAATGCTTAGTTTTTCAGTCGTGAAACTACAAACGTTTTGAATAAATCAGAGCTGAGAATGATCAATATTTTAGTCTAAAAACTCCAAACGTTTACACTCATCTGCGATTTACAGTGTTCGAACCAATCCGAGCTGACAATGCCTAATATTTCACTTCAAAAACGACAACGTTTCGAACCAAATTGTGATCGACAATGTTTGAACTAATTGGAGCTGACAATGCTCAATATTTCAGTGTAAAAACTACAAACTTTTTGAACCAATCTGAGATGGACAATGTTTCAACCAATCAGAGCTGACAATGCCTAATAATTCCGTTCAGAAACTATAAACGTTTTCATCCAATCTGAGATCGACAATGTTCGAACCAATCAGAGCTGACAATGTTCAATATTCCAGTTCAAAAACTGCAAACGTTTTGAACAAATCAGAGCTTAGAATGCTTGATATTTTGGTCTAAAAGCTAGGAACGTTTTGAACTAATCTGAGATTGACTATGTTTAACCCAATCACAGCTGACAATGCCCAATATTCCACTTCAAAAACTACAACGTTTCGAACCAATCTGGGATCGCCATTATTTGAACCAATTAGAGCTGCCAATGCTGACCATTTCAGTCCAAAAACTACAAACGTTTTAAATCAATCTGAGATGGACAACGTTTGAACAAATCAGATCTGACAATGCTTAGTTTTTCAGTCGAGAAACTACACACGTTCTAAACAAATCAGAGCTGAGAACTATTGATATTTGAGTATTAAAATTAAAAACGTTTTGGACTAATCTGAAATTTATATTGTTCGAACCAATCCGAACTGACAATGCCTAATATTTCACTTCAAAAACTACAACGTTTCGGACCAATCTGGGATCGACAATGTTTGAACCAATTGGAGCTGACTATGCTCAATATGTCAGTCGAAAAACTACAAACGTTTTGAACCAATCTGAGATGGATAATGTTTGAACCAATCAGAGCTGACAATGCCCAATAATTCAGTTCAGAAACTACAAAAGTTCTGATCCAATCTGAGATCGACAATGTTTGAACCAATCAGAGCTGACAATGTTTGATATTCCAGTTCAAAAACTACGAACGTTTTGATCTAATCAGAGCTGACAATGTTTAATATTTCAGTCCAATAACTACAAAAGTTTTGAAAGAAATTCAGATCGACGTTGTTTGAACCAATCAGAGCTGACAATGCTTAGTTTTTCAGTCGTGAAACTACAAACGTTTTGAACAAATCAGAGCTGAGAATGATCAATATTTTAGTCTAAAAACTCCAAACGTTTTACACTCATCTGCGATTTACAGTGTTCGAACCAATCCGAGCTGACAATGCCTAATATTTCACTTCAAAAACGACAACGTTTCGAACCAAATTGTGATCGACAATGTTTGAACTAATTGGAGCTGACAATGCTCAATATTTCAGTGTAAAAACTACAAACTTTTTGGACCAATCTGAGATGGACAATGTTTGAACCAATCAGAGCTGACAATGCCGAATAATTCAGTTCAGAAACTACAAACGTATTGATCCAATCTGAGATCGACAATGTTCGAACCAATCAGAGCTGTCAATGTTCAATATTGCAGTTTAAAAACTGCAAACGTTTTGAACAAATCAGAGCTCAGAATGCTTGATATTTTGGTCTAAAAGCTACGAAAGTTTTAAACTAATCTGAGATTGACAATGTTTGACCCAATCAGAGCTGACAATGCCCAATATTCCACTTCAAAAACTACAACGTTTCAAACCAATCTGGGATCGCCATTATTTGAACAAATCAGAGCTGACAATGCTTAGTTTTTCAGTCCGAAAACTACAAAAGTTTTGGAAGAATTTCTGATCGACGATGTTTGAACCAACCAGAGCTGACAATGCTTCGTTTTTCATTCTAGAAACTACACACGTTTTAAACAAATCAGAGCTGAGAACTATTGATATTTAAGTATTAAAATTAAAAACTTTTGGACTAATCTGAAATTTACATTGTTCGAACCAATCCGAACTGACAATGCCTAATATTTCACTTCAAAAACTACAACGTTTCGAACCAATCTGGGATCGACAATGTTTGAAC
Source organism: Atriophallophorus winterbourni (assembly GCA_013407085.1). Taxonomy (NCBI): domain Eukaryota; kingdom Metazoa; phylum Platyhelminthes; class Trematoda; order Plagiorchiida; family Microphallidae; genus Atriophallophorus; species Atriophallophorus winterbourni. The sequence continues at coordinate 10,835 of JACCGJ010023738.1, read as the reverse complement.
CAATTGGAGCTGACAATGCTCAATATTTCAGTCTAAAATCTACAAACGTTTTAAACCAATCTGAGATGGTTAATGTTTGAACCAATCAGAGCTGACAATGCCTAATAAATCAGTTCAGAAACTACAAAAGTTCTGATCCAATCTGAGATCGACAATGTTTGAACCAATCAGAGCTGACAATGTTTAACATTCCAGTTCAAAAACTACAAACGTTTTGAACAAATCAGAGCTTAGAATGCTCAATATTTTATTTCAAAAACTACGAACGTTTTGATCTAGTCAGAGCTGACAATGTTTAATATTTCAGTCCAATAACTACAAAAGTTTTGAAAGAAATTCAGATCGACGTTGTTTGAACCAATCAGAGCTGACAATGCTTAGTTTTTCAGTCGTGAAACTACAAACGTTTTGAACAAATCAGAGCTGAGAATGATCAATATTTTAGTCTAAAAACTCCAAAAGTTTCACACTCATCTGAAATTTACAGTGTTCGAACCAATCCGAGCTGACAATGCCTAATATTTCACTTCAAAAACGACAACGTTTCGAACCAATTTGTGATCGACAATGTTTGAACTAATTGGAGCTGACAATGCTCAATATTTCAGTGTAAAAACTACAAACTTGTTGAACCAATCTGAGATGGACAATGTTTGAACCAATCAGAGCTGACAATGCCTAATAATTCCGTTCAGAAACTATAAACGTTTCCATCCAATCTGAGATCGACAATGTTCGAACCAATCAGAGCTGACAATGTTCAATATTTCAGTTCAAAAACTGCAAACGTTTTGAACAAATCAGAGCTTAGAATGCTTGATATTTTGGTCTAAAAGCTACGAACGTTTTAAACTAATCTGAGATTGACAATGTTTGACCCAATCAGAGCTGACAATGCCCAATATTGCACTTCAAAAACTACAACGTTTCGAACCAATCTGAAATCGCCATTATTTGAACCAATTAGAGCTGCCAATGCTGACCATTTCAGTCCAAAAACTACAAACGTTTTAAATCAATCTGAGATGGACAACGTTTGAACAAATCAGAGCTGACAATGCTTAGTTTTTCAGTCCGAAAACTACAAACGTTTTGGAAGAATTTCTGATCGACGATGTTTGAACCAATTAGAGCTGACAATGCTTCGTTTTTCAGTCGAGAAACTACACACGTTTTAAACAAATCAGAGCTGAGAACTATTGATATTTAAGTATTAAAATTAAAAACGTTTTGGACTAATCTGAAAATTACATTGTTCGAACCAATCCGAACTGACAATGCCTAATATTTCACTTCAAGAACTACAACGTTTCGAACCAATCTGGGATCGACAATGTTTGAACCAATTGGAGCTGACAATGCTCAATATTTCAGTCTAAAATCTACAAACGTTTTAAACCAATCTGAGATGGTTAATGTTTGAACCAATCAGAGCTGACAATGCCTAATAAATCAGTTCAGAAACTACAAAAGTTCTGATCCAATCTGAGATCGACAATGTTTGAACCAATCAGAGCTGACAATGTTTAACATTCCAGTTCAAAAACTACAAACGTTTTGAACAAATCAGAGCTTAGAATGCTCAATATTTTATTTCAAAAACTACGAACGTTTTGATCTATCAGAGCTGACAATGTTTAATATTTCAGTCCAATAACTACAAAAGTTTTGAAAGAAATTCAGATCGACGTTGTTTGAACCAATCAGAGCTGACAATGCTTAGTTTTTCAGTCGTGAAACTACAAACGTTTTGAACAAATCAGAGCTGAGAATGATCAATATTTTAGTCTAAAAACTCCAAACGTTTTACACTCATCTGCGATTTACAGTGTTCGAACCAATCCGAGCTGACAATGCCTAATATTTCACTTCAAAAACGACAACGTTTCGAACCAAATTGTGATCGACAATGTTTGAACTAATTGGAGCTGACAATGCTCAATATTTCAGTGTAAAAACTACAAACTTTTTGAACCAATCTGAGATGGACAATGTTTGAACCAATCAGAGCTGACAATGCCTAATAATTCCGTTCAGAAACTATAAACGTTTTCATCCAATCTGAGATCGACAATGTTCGAACCAATCAGAGCTGACAATGTTCAATATTCCAGTTCAAAAACTGCAAACGTTTTGAACAAATCAGAGCTTAGAATGCTTGATATTTTGGTCTAAAAGCTACGAACGTTTTGAACTAATCTGAGATTGACAATGTTTGACCCAATCAGAGCTGACAATGCCCAATATTCCACTTCAAAAACTACAACGTTTCGAACCAATCTGGGATCGCCATTATTTGAACCAATTAGAGCTGCCAATGCTGACCATTTCAGTCCAAAAACTACAAACGTTTTAAATCAATCTGAGATGGACAACGTTTGAACAAATCAGAGCTGACAATGCTTAGTTTTTCAGTCCGAAAACGACAAAAGTTTTGGAAGAATTTCTGATCGACGATGTTTGAACCAATCAGAGCTGACAATGCTTCGTTTTTCATTCTAGAAACTACACACGTTTTAAACAAATCAGAGCTGAGAACTATTGATATTTAAGTATTAAAATTAAAAACGTTTTGGACTAATCTGAAATTTACATTGTTCGAACCAATCCGAACTGACAATGCCTAATATTTCACTTCAAGAACTACAACGTTTCGAACCAATCTGAGATCGACAATGTTTGAACCAATTGGAGCTGACAATGCTCAATATTTCAGTCTAAAAACTACAAACGTTTTGAACCAATCTGAGATGGATAATGTTTGAACCAATCAGAGCTGACAATGCCTAATAATTCAGTTCAGAAACTACAAAAGTTCTGATCCAATCTGAGATCGACAATGTTTGAACCAATCAGAGCTGACAATGTTTAATATTCCAGTTCAAAAACTACAAACGTTTTGAACAAATCAGAGCTTAGAATGCTTAATGTTTTATTTCAAAAACTACGAACGTTTTGATCTAATCAGAGCTGACAATGTTTAATATTTCAGTCCAGTAACTACAAAAGTTTTGAAAGAAATTCAGATCGACGTTGTTTGAACCAATCAGAGCTGACAATGCTTAGTTTTTCAGTCGTGAAACTACAAACGTTTTGAACAAATCAGAGCTGAGAATGATCAATATTTTAGTCTAAAAACTCCAAACGTTTCACACTCATCTGAAATTTACAGTGTTCGAACCAATCCGAGCTGACAATGCCTAATATTTCACTTCAAAAACGACAACGTTTCGAACCAAATTGTGATCGACAATGTTTGAACTAATTGGAGCTGACAATGCTCAATATTTCAGTGTAAAAACTACAAAATTTTTGAACCAATCTGAGATGGACAATGTTTGAACCAATCAGAGCTGACAATGCCTAATAATTCCGTTCAGAAACTATAAACGTTTTCATCCAATCTCAGATCGACAATGTTCGAACCAATCAGAGCTGACAATGTTCGATATTCCAGTTCAAAAACTGCAAACGTTTTGAACAAATCAGAGCTTAGAATGCTTGATATTTTGGTCTAAAAGCTACGGACGTTTTAAACTAATCTGAGATTGACAATGTTTGACCCAATCAGAGCTGACAATGCCCAATATTCCACTTCAAAATCTACAACGTTTCGAACCAATCTGGGATCGCCATTATTTGAAACAATTAGAGCTGCCAATGCTGACCATTTCAGTCCAAAAACAACAAAAGTTTTAAATCAATCTGAGTTGGACAACGTTTGAACAAATCAGAGCTGACAATGCTTAGTTTTTCAGTCCGAAAACGACAAAAGTTTTGGAAGAATTTCTGATCGACGATGTTTGAACCAATCAGAGCGGATAATGCTTCGTTTTTCAGTCGAGAAACTACATACGTTTTAAACAAATCATAGCTGAGAACTATTGATATTTAAGTATTAAAATTAAAAACGTTTTGGACTAATCTGAAATTTACATTGTTCGAACCAATCCTAACTGACAATGCCTAATATTTCACTTCAAAAACAACAACGTTTCGGACGAATCTGGGATTGACAATGTTTGACCCAATCAGAGCTGACAATGCCCAATATTCCACTTCAAAAACTACAACGTTCCGAACCAATCTGGGATCGCCGTTATTTGAACCAATTAGAGCTGCCAATGCTGACCATTTCAGTCCAAAAACTACAAACGTTTTAAATCAATCTGAGATGGACAACGTTTGAACAAATCAGAGCTGACAATGCTTAGTTTTTCAGTCCGAAAACGACAAAAGTTTTGGAAGAATTTCTGATCGACGATGTTTGAACCAATCAGAGCTGACAATGCTTCGTTTTTCATTCTAGAAACTACACACGTTTTAAACAAATCAGAGCTGAGAACTATCGATATTTAAGTATTAAAATTAAAAAGGTTTTGGACTAATCTGAAATTTACATTGTTCGAACCAATCCAAACTGACAATGCCTAATATTTCACTTCAAAAACTACAACGTTTCGAACCAATCTGGGATCGACAATGTTTGAACCAATTGGAGCTGACAATGCTCAATATTTCAGTCTAAAAACTACAAACGTTTTAAACCAATCTGAGATGGATTATATTTGAACCAATCAGAGCTGACAATGCCTAATAAATCAGTTCAGAAACTACAAACGTTCTGATCCAATCTGAGATCGACAATGTTTGAACCAATCAGAGCTGACAATGTTTAATATTCCAGTTCAAAAACTACAAACGTTTTGAACAAATCAGAGCTCAGAATGCTCAATATTTTATTCCAAAAACTACGAACGTTTTGATCTATTCTAAGCTGACAATGTTTAATATTTCAGTCCAATAACTACAAAAGTTTTGAAAGAAATTCAGATCGACGTTGTTTGAACCAATCAGAGCTGACAATGCTTAGTTTTTCAGTCGTGAAACTACAAACGTTTTGAACAAATCAGAGCTGAGAATGATCAATATTTTAGTCTAAAAACTCCAAACGTTTCACACTCATCTGAAATTTACAGTGTTCGAACCAATCCGAGCTGACAATGCCTAATATTTCACTTCAAAAACGACAACGTTTCGAACCAAATTGTGATCGACAATGTTTGAACTAATTGGAGCTGACAATGCTCAATATTTCAGTGTAAAAACTACAAACTTGTTGAACCAATCTGAGATGGACAATGTTTGAACCAATCAGAGCTGACAATGCCTAATAATTCCGTTCAGAAACTATAAACGTTTTCATCCAATCTGAGATCGACAATGTTCGAACCAATCAGAGCTGACAATGTTCAATATTCCAGTTCAAAAACTGCAAACGTTTTGAACAAATCAGAGCTTAGAATGCTTGATATTTTGGTCTAAAAGCTACGGACGTTTTGAACTAATCTGAGATTGACAATGTTTGACCCAATCAGAGCTGACAATGCCCAATATTCCAGTTCAAAAACTACAACGTTTCGAACCAATCTGTGATCGCCATTATTTGAACCAATTAGAGCTGACAATGCTGACCATTTCAGTCCAGAAACTAAAAACGTTTTGAATCAATCTGAGATGGACAACGTTTGAACAAATCAGAGCTGACAATGCTTAGTTTTTCAGTCCGAAAACTACGAACGTTTTGGAAGAATTTCTGATCGACGATGTTTGAACCAATCAGAGCTGACAATGCTTCGTTTTTCAGTCGAGAAACTACACACGTTTCAAACAAATCAGAGCTGAGAACTATCGATATTTAAGTATTAAAATTAAAAACGTTTTGGACTAATCTGAGATTGACAATGTTTGACCCAATCAGAGCTGACAATGCCCAATATTCCACTTCAAAAACTACAACGTTTCGAACCAATCTGGGATCGCCATCATTTGAACCAATCAGAGCTGCCAATGCTGACCATTTCAGTCCAAAAACTACAAACGTTTTAAATCAATCTGAGATGGACAACGTTTGAACAAATCAGAGCTGACAATGCTTAGTTTTTCAGTCCGAAAACGACAAAAGTTTTGGAAGAATTTCTGATCGACGATGTTTGAACCAATCAGAGCTGACAATGCTTCGTTTTTCAGTCGAGAAACTACACACGTTTTAAACAAATCAGAGCTGAGAACTATTGATATTTAAGTATTAAAATTAAAAACGTTTTGGACTAATCTGAAATTTACATTGTTCGAACCAATCCGAACTGACAATGCCTAATATTTCACTTCAAAAACTACAACGTTTCGGACCAATCTGGGATCGACAATGTTTGAACAAATTGGAGCTGACAATGCTCAATATTTCAGTCTAAAAACTACAAACGTTTTAAACCAATCTGAGATGGATAATGTTTGAACCAATCAGAGCTGACAATGCCCAATAATTCAGTTCAGAAACTACAAAAGTTCTGATCCAATCTGAGATCGACAATGTTTGAACCAATCAGAGCTGACAATGTTCAATATTCCAGTTCAAAAACTACAAACGTTTTGAACAAATCAGAGATTAGAATGCCTAATATTTTATTTCGAAAACTACGAACGTTTTGATCTAATCAGAGCTGACAATGTTTAATATTTCAGTCCAATAACTACAAAAGTTTTGAACCAAATTCAGATCGGGACGTGTTTGAACCCATCAGAGCTGACAATCTTAGTTTTTCAGTCGTGAAAACTACAAAAGTTTTGAACAAATCAGAGTCTGAGACATGATCAATTATTTCAGTCTAAAACTCCAAGTTTACCTCATCTGAAATTTACAGTGTTCGAACCAATCCGAGCTGAACAATGCCTAATATGTCACTTCAAAAAACGACAACGTTTCGAAACCAAAATTGTTGATCGAACAATGTTTGAAACTCATTGGAGATGACAATGCTAAATATCCAGTGTAAAAAACTACCACTGTTTAACCAATCTGAGATGGACAATGGTTGAAACCAATACAGAACCTGACGATGCCTAATAATTCCGTTCAGAAACTATAAACGTTTTCATCCAATCTGAGATCGACAATGTTCGAACCAATCAGAGCTGACAATGTTCAATATTCCAGTTTAAAAATTGCAAACGTTTTGAACGAATCAGAGCTCAGAATGCTCGATATTTTGGTCTAAAATCTACGAACGTTTCAAAGTAATCTGAGATTGACAATGTTTGACCCAATCAGAGCTGACAATGCCCAATATTACACTTCAAAAACTACAACGTTTAGAACCAATCTGTTATCGCCATTATTTGAACCAATTAGAGCTGACAATGCTGACCATTTCAGTCCAAAAACTACAAACGTTTTAAATCAATCTGAGATGGACAACGTTTGAACAAATCAGAGCTGACAATGCTTAGTTTTTCAGTCCGAAAACTACAAAAGTTTTGGAAGAATTTGTGATCGACGATGTTTGAACCAATCAGAACTGACAATGCTTCGTTTTTCATTCTAGAAACTACACACGTTTTAAACAAATCAGAGCTGAGAACTATTGATATTTAAGTATTAAAATTAAAAACGTTTTGGACTAATCTGAAATTTACATTGTTCGAACCAATCCGAACTGACAATGCCTAATATTTCACTTCAAGAACTACAACGTTTCAAACCAATCTGGGATCGACAATGTTTGAACCAATTGGAGCTGACAATGCTCAATATTTTAGTCTAAAAACTACAAACGTTTTGAACCAATCTGAGATGGATAATGTTTGAACCAATCAGAGCTGACAATGCCTGATAATTCAGTTCAGAAACTACAAAAGTTCTGATCCAATCTGAGATCGACAATGTTTGAACCAATCAGAGCTGACAATGTTTAATATTCCAGTTCAAAAACTACAAACGTTTTGAACGAATCAGAGCTTAGAATGCTTAATGTTTTATTTCAAAAACTACGAACGTTTTGATCTAATCAGAGCTGACAATGTTTAATATTTCAGTCCAGTAACTACAAAAGTTTTGAAAGAAACTCAGATCGACGTTGTTTGAACCAATCAGAGCTGACAATGCTTAGTTTTTCAGTCCTGAAACTACAAACGTTTTGAACAAATCAGAGCTGAGAAAGATCAATATTCTAGTCTAAAAACTCCAAACGTTTTACACTCATCTGAGATTTACAGTGTTCGAACCAATCCGAGCTGACAATGCCTAATATTTCACTTCAAAAACGACAACGTTTCGAACCAAATTGTGATCGACAATGTTTGAACTAATTGGAGCTGACAATGCGCAATATTTCAGTGTAAAAACTACAAACTTTTTGAACCAATCTGAGATGGACAATGTTTCAACCAATCAGAGCTGACAATGCCTAATAATTCAGTTCAGAAACTACAAACGTTTTCATCCAATCCGAGATCGACAATTTTCGAACCAATCAGTGCTGTCAATGTTCAATATTCCAGTTCAAAAACTGCAAACGTTTTGAACAAATCAGAGCTCAGAATGCTTGATATTTTGGTCTAAAAGCTACGAACGTTTTAAACTAATCTGAGATTGACAATGTTTGACCCAATCAGAGCTGACAATGCCCAATATTCCACTTCAAAAACTATAACGTTTCGAACCAATCTGTGATCGCCATTATTTGAACCAATTAGAGCTGACAATGCTGACCATTTCAGTACAAAAACTACAAACGTTTTAAATCGATCTGAGATGGACAACGTTTGAACAAATCAGAGCTGACAATGCTTAGTTTTTCAGTCCGAAAACTACAAACGTTTTGGAAGAATTTCTGATCGACGATGTTTGAACCAATCAGAGCTGACAATGCTTCGTTTTTCAGTCGAGAAACTGCACACGTTTTAAACAAATCAGAGCTGAGAACTATTGATATTTAAGTATTAAAATTAAAAACGTTTTGGACTAATTTGAAATTTACATTGTTCGAACCAATCCGAACTGACAATGCCTAATATTTCACTTCAAGAACTACAACGTTTCGAACCAATCTGGGATCGACAATGTTTGAACCAATTGGAGCTGACAATGCTCAATATTTTAGTCTAAAAACTACAAACGTTTCGAACCAATCTGAGATGGATAATGTTTGAACCAATCAGAGCTGACAATGCCTGATAATTCAGTTCAGAAACTACAAAAGTTCTGATCCAATCTGAGATCGACAATGTTTGAACCAATCAGAGCTGACAATGTTTAATATTCCAGTTCAAAAACTACAAACGTTTTGAACAAATCAGAGCTCAGAATGCTCAATGTTTTATTTCAAAAACTACGAACGTTTTGATCTAATCAGAGCTGACAATGTTTAATATTTCAGTCCAGTAACTACAAAAGTTTTGAAAGAAATTCAGATCGACGTTGTTTGAACCAATCAGAGCTGACAATGCTTAGTTTTTCAGTCGTGAAACTACAAACGTTTTGAACAAATCAGAGCTGAGAATGATCAATATTTTAGTCTAAAAACTCCAAACGTTTTACACTCATCTGCGATTTACAGTGTTCGAACCAATCCGAGCTGACAATGCCTAATATTTCACTTCAAAAACGACAACGTTTCGAACCAAATTGTGATCGACAATGTTTGAACTAATTGGAGCTGACAATGCTCAATATTTCAGTGTAAAAACTACAAACTTTTTGAACCAATCTGAGATGGACAATGTTTGAACCAATCAGAGCTGACAATGCCTAATAATTCAGTTCAGAAACTACAAACGTTTTGATCCAATCTGAGATCGACAATGTTCGAACCGATCAGAGCTGTCAATGTTCAATATTCCAGTTTAAAAACTGCAAACGTTTTGAACAAATCAGAGCTCAGAATGCTTGATATTTTGGTCTAAAAGCTACGAACGTTTTAAACTAATCTGAGATTGACAATGTTTGACCCAATCAGAGCTGACAATGCCGAATATTCCACTACAAAAACTACAACGTTTCGGACCAATCTGGGATCGCCAAAATTTGATCCAATTAGAGCTGACAATGCTGACCATTTCAGTCCAAAAACTACAAACGTTTTAAATCAATCTGAGATGGACAACGTTTGAACAAATGGGAGCTGACAATGCCTAGTTTTTCAGTCCGAAAACTACAAAAGTTTTGGAAGAATTTCAGATCGACGATGTTTGAACCAATCAGAGCTGACAATGCTCAGTTTTTCATTCTAGAAACTACACACGTTTTAAACAAATCAGAGCTGAGAACTATTGATATTTAAGTATTAAAATTAAAAACGTTTTGGACTAATCTGAAATTTACATTGTTCGAACCAATCCGAACTGACAATGCCTAATATTTCACTTCAAGAACTACAACGTTTCGAACCAATCTGAGATCGACAATGTTTGAACCAATTGGAGCTGACAATGCTCAATATTTTAGTCTAAAAACTACAAACGTTTTGAACCAATCTGAGATGGATAATGTTTGAACCAATCAGAACGGGGGGGGGGGGGGGAAAAGAAAAAAAAGGCAAAAAAAAAAAAAAAAAGGGGGGGGGGGGGGGGAACGTACAGCAAAAAATCTGACACTGCTTCCATATCAGTTACCAGCCTAGACTAAACCAAATGGCTAGATCAATCATGAATCGACAATGTTTGAACCAATCAGAGCTGACAATGTTTTTTATTCCAGTTCAAAAACTACAAACCTTTTGAACAAATCAGAGCTTAGAATGCTTGATATTTTAGTCTAGGAAATACAAACGTTTTGATTCAATCAGAGCTGACAATGCTTAATATTTCAGTTCAAAAACTACAAAATTTTTGAAAGAAATTCAGATCGACGATGTTTGACCCAATCAGAGCTGACAATGCTTAGTTTTTCAGTCGAGAAGCTACAAACGTTTTGATCAAATCAGAGCTGAAAATGATTAATATTTTAGTCTTAAAACTACAAGCGTTTTAAAATTATCTGAAATTTACAGTGTTCG